>MVJL01008241.1:0-41365 GCA_002156465.1 Macrocentrus cingulum
TATATATACATATATATATTGCATCTGCGTCAGCTGTTCCGTCGTACAGCAGTGTACTGATATAATTATTTATAAACAAAATAAATACTGCGAAAGGAACTTCGTTCCTACCGAGTGTTCGGTGACACTCTCTAATTTTTTTTTCTCATAGTTTTCTACGTTTTCGAGATATTTTTTAAAAAAATAAAAAGTTTCAAAACTGGCAATATTTCAAAATTTCTGACATATTTTTTAATAGATAATTGGATCCTTGAGAATATCCTTAGGAATTTTGACAAAAAAATTTTTTTTTTTTTCGCAACCAAATATCATTCTGTTTTATTCGTTCGAAATTTCGCGCGTAAATTCGACGTCATCATTTCTAACCTCAAAAAAATTTTGATCACCGGCAAGGAGTTCAACTGTGCGTGTTCTTGTGGCTCATTTGCCTCATTTGTTGCAGCTGTTACTGACAATAAAAGGTATGCATAGTATAAATTAACTAATTACAATATCAAAATTAATTGCTTCATTGATTTATCTGTTAAAATGTAGAAAAAATGCGCTTGAAAATTATTGCAAACTCGCAAAATCCGCCGATAGGTAAGCCATTGTACTTGATTTATGATGGAATTAATAGAAAACCACTATTGCATCATTCTCGCAATTGTATGAGTTATTTTTGTTTATTAAACAGGCGCTCTAATTGTCGCTGAGATAATAAAAGCATCTGAAAAAGGCGCCGTTGAAGTTGAATATCCCGAATCTTGGAAACTGTCCAGCAATATTCAACTTTTAGCAGACAGTGAGGTTATCTGTGAGGACAATGCAAGTATAGGGCGGTATCTGGCCCGTAAATTTGATAACGAATTGTACGGTAAGTAAAAATTCACATAAAAGACACCCACAATGCCTGACTATCATCGAATAAGCAATTTTTGGATTTATTACCAGGTGGAACGGACTATCTGTCCAAAACTCAGGTTGATAGTTGGGTCTGCTTCAGCTTCGGTCCTCTGCAGAACAAAGAAACCGCTCCGCAAGCATTGGAGAGGTTAAATATTGCTCTGTCCACGCGAACATGGCTAGCGTGTAAGCATCTGACCCTGGCCGACGTCTACGTCTTTGCAGCGCTGCGGGATCGAGCTTCCACTATCAAGAATGACAACTACAACCATATAAGTCGATGGTACGATCATTTGGCTTCGTTCCCATTCAACGAAAACCTTCCAAAAGTCGAAGCAATGCCCGCAAAACCGACAAAATCCAGCGGAGGAGCTCGTAAAGTCGAGGGAAAATTCATCGAGTTACCCGGTGCAGAGCATGGGAAAATCGTAGTTCGTTTCCCGCCCGAGGCCAGTGGATATCTGCATATTGGACATGCTAAAGCTGCGCTTCTGAACCAGTACTATGCTGATAATTTCGCTGGTCAGCTGATAATGCGTTTTGACGACACAAATCCAGCCAAGGAAAATGTCAATTTTGAAAAAGCCATTTTGGAAGATTTGGAGCTCTTGCAAATAAAGCCGGATCGCTTTACCCACAGCTCAGACTACTTTGAGTTGATGCTAACGTTGTGTGAGAAATTAATAAACTCGGGAAAAGCGTATGTTGATGATACACCGGCTGAAACGATGAAAACTCAGCGTGAGCAATTTTTACCGTCAGCAAGTCGTGAAAATAATCGAGAGAAAAATCTGAAACTCTGGCAAGAGATGAAGGAAGGCACTGAAAAGGGTCAGCAGTGCTGTGTAAGAGCTAAAATCGACTATAAAAGCACCAATGGTTGCATGAGGGATCCGACGATTTACAGATGCAAGCCAGAACCACATCCGAAAACCGGCACAAAGTATAAAGTTTATCCCACCTACGATTTCACGTGCCCAATCGTTGATTCAATTGAAGGAGTCACTCACACGTTGAGAACAACAGAGTATCACGATAGAGATGATCAATTTTTCTGGTTTATCGACGCTTTGGAGCTGAGAAAACCCTATATTTGGGAATATTCACGACTCAACATGACAAATACTGTTCTGAGCAAGCGGAAATTGACGTGGTTTGTCGATAATAATATTGTGGATGGCTGGGACGATCCGAGATTTCCAACTGTTCGTGGAATCCTCCGTCGAGGGATGACTGTGGAAGGCCTAAAACAATTTATTATCGCTCAGGGCAGTTCGCGAACTGTTGTGTTCATGGAGTGGGATAAAATTTGGGCTTTTAATAAGAAAGTTATCGATCCAATCGCTATTCGTTACACTGGACTCGATGCAGCGCAGCTGGTGCCGGTTGTCGTCGAGGGAATCAATGAACCTACTGTTCTCACTGTCCAAAATCATCCTAAAGACAGTTCGCTAGGCACAAAAACTGTTTACACTAGTAAAAAAGTTCTGATTGAAAAAGAGGATGCTGAGAATTTAAAAGTTGGACAAAATGCAACGTTCATTAATTGGGGAAATTTGATGATTAATGAAGTGATTAAAAAGGATGGAGATATCGTTGGTGTAAAAGCCAAATTAAATTTGGAGAATCGGGATTTTAAAGGAACTGTGAAACTGACATGGTTGGCGGATGATAGCGAAAATGAAAGTGGTAAAACGATTGAAGAGAATATCAAGTGCGTTGCTACCTATTTTGGTCACATTATCACGAAACCGGTGCTTGGGAAGGACGATGACTTTAAAGATTTTGTAGCAAAGGATACAAAGGTATTATTATTTAATTGATATTATCGTGAATTAAACAATAATTCGGTTTTTACTTGCAGAAAGAAGTTGTGCTTTTGGGTGAGCCTGAGTTGAAACGCGTGAAGAAAGGCGAGATCATTCAGATCCAAAGAAAAGGATTTTTCCGCTGTGACGTTCCATACTCGCCATTAAGCGATTTTTCGTCGCGAGAACAACCGCTGATTTTATTCCACATCCCAGACGGTCATGCGACACCATCTCCCGCTGTAGCTTCGGCTCAGGATGTCAAAGTATCGGATAAAAAGCCGCAAAGTACTGAGGTAAACAAAAAAATAAAAAATATTCGTTTTTATCGCGTTATTAAATGGAAAAAATTGAGCATGATTTTGCACTAGTCTAAAATGAAACGTGATTTGGAAAGTTCTTAAAACATGTTTTTCTTTGATACGAGACTCGAAAAATCAAAATAGTCGGTTTTATTTGCACCACCCCAATATGGGTATTATTTAGAAATTTCGTTCATGATTATTTTTTTCTTCTAAAATTCCTAAAAAGTTGAAATATTGAGAATTCCATTTTTTTTGCATCTTTCTAATTTTGAAGCAAATCATAAAAATTGTACGATAAAAACATTCCATTTATAGATTTCGATAAAATATCAAAAAAAGAAAGGGGAAAAAACCTATTGAAAACACACAATTTTTTTATTTTAAAATGCCAAAAGAGTGTAAATAACTAGATTTAATTTGTTTTTAACATTATTATGACTCTGATTAGTATGACTATTGTTATTATGCATGGAGATATCTGCTTACAAAACACTTCCGCCTTGTTTAATGTCGATAATATAGAATCCTTTGTGTTATTTGTAATTCGTCATACAGTCTATGTACAGTTCCATATGGTTGTTTTTGATGTTTTAGGATCTTCAATCAATAGTGAAAAAAATCGAAGAACAGGGAAAAAAAGTTAGAGAATTAAAATCAGCAAAGGCGAATAAAAGTATTGTGGACACTGAAGTAAAACAGTTACTCTCCCTGAAAGCATCTTACAAAACAATCGCAGGAACTGATTGGAAGCCAACAAGTGTAGCAACGTCAGCGGCACCTAACCCCACAGTAACCGAAGAATCACTGAACAAGCAAATTGTCGATCAAGGTGATAAGATAAGAAGCTTGAAATCTGGAAAATCCGACAAGAAAATCATCGAGGCAGAAGTAAAAATTCTCTTGGGTCTCAAAGAATCGTACAAAAAGCTCACTAACACCGATTGGAAGCCTGCAAGTCAGCAAAAACCACCAGCAGTTGATGCTGAAACTGCGGAATCGTTGAATAAAAAAATTGTAGAGCAAGGTGATAAAGTACGCAACTTAAAATCCGCTAAATCCGACAAGAAAATCATCGAGAGTGAGGTAAAAATACTTCTAGAGCTCAAAAACACTTATGAAAACCTTTTCAACGCCGATTGGAAGCCTGCAAGCTCGGAAAAACCATCAAACATGTCACAAAAAACCGAAGAATCTTTAAACAAAAAGATCCTTGAGCAGGGGGACAAAGTACGAGCTCTAAAATCCACAAAACCAGACAAAAAAGTTTTAGACGATGAAATCAAAGTGCTTCTCGCTCTAAAAGAAGAATTTAAAGCTTTAACAAATAAAGAATGGAAGCCCGCAAATGCAGAAGAGTCATCAAAATCTAAAAAATCAAAAGCACCAGCTCCAACCGCAAATAAACCTGCTGAACCAACAAAAATTGGAACAAGACTCGGTCTTGAAGCAAAAAAATCTGATAATCTATCAGACTGGTATTGTCAAGTGATCACAAAAGGTGAAATGATTGAATACTACGACGTATCAGGTTGCTACATTCTGCGTCCTTGGTCTTACTCAATTTGGGACATGATAAAAGACTTTTTCGACGGTGAAATCAAGAAACTGGGTGTTCAAAACTGCTACTTTCCAATATTCGTCTCGAAATCCGTGCTGGAACGTGAAAAAACTCACATTGCCGATTTTGCTCCTGAAGTTGCATGGGTAACAAAGAGCGGAGAGTCGGAATTAGCCGAGCCAATAGCCATCCGACCAACATCAGAGACTGTAATGTACCCGGCTTACGCAAAATGGATAAAATCCCATCGAGATTTGCCGTTAAAATTGAACCAATGGAATAATGTCGTTCGATGGGAATTTAAACATCCTCAACCATTCTTGCGAACTCGAGAATTCCTTTGGCAAGAGGGACACTCGGCTTTTCTGACGAAAAATGAGGCCGACGAAGAAGTACTTGCAATTCTCGAGCTCTACGCTCGCGTTTACGAAGAATTCCTAGCTATTCCAGTAGTTCGCGGACGCAAAACTGAAAAAGAAAAATTTGCCGGCGGAGATTACACCACAACAGTGGAGGCTTTTGTTTCTGCAAGTGGTAGGGCAATTCAAGGCGCAACGAGTCACCATTTGGGTCAGAATTTTTCGAAAATGTTCGACATTCAAGTTGAGGGAGCTGAGGAGGGCGGAGAGAGGACATTTGTCTTTCAAAATTCTTGGGGAATCACGACTAGGACGATTGGAGTAATGGTTATGGTGCATGGAGATGATAAGGGACTAGTTTTACCGCCCAAAGTTGCTTCGGTGCAGGTTGTCTTGGTTCCCTGCGGAATAACAGCCAACACAACGCAGCAGCAACGTGAGAAACTTTTTGAAGAGTGTCGAAAGCTGGAATCTGAGCTAAATAAGAATGGCTCGTTGAAAGTTAAGGCAGATTACCGAGATAATTACAGTCCAGGATGGAAATTCAATCACTGGGAGTTGAAGGGTGTGCCAGTTAGAGTTGAGCTTGGATTTAAAGATTTGGAGAAAAATCAAGTTACTCTAGTGAGACGAGATACTGCTGAAAGACTTACAGCCAAAAGAAATGAGGTTACGAGTTTTGTTGAAAATTTACTCGATAAAATACACAAGTCTATGTATGACAAGTAAGTACGGTGCTACATACACCTGTTGTTATTTGGAAATAATTAAATAATTTTTTTTTTTCAGAGCCAATGATGAACTAAAGAGCCATATTAAACAGTGCGATGAATGGAAAAATTTCTCCCGAAATCTAGACGCTAAAAATATGCTTTTGGTGCCTTTCTGCGGTGAAATTGAGTGCGAAGACAAGATTAAAGCTGACAGTACGAGAAAGGATGCTGGAGATGAACCTGGAGCTCCATCAATGGGTGCTAAGAGTCTTTGCATTCCATTTGAGCAACCGAAAGACGTTTCGATGAATAAATTGAAATGTATTCATCCGGATTGCTCGAAAAAGCCGAAATTCTACACGCTCTTCGGACGCAGTTACTAATTATTCGTCTATTTCTCTGGCAAACTTTAATAAGATTTTTTCCAAATCACTGGGCGTCTTGTCGTCTTGCCTGACTATCCAATTACAACGGAATTTAACACGAATAGTCTGCGAAAAATGTTAATTCATGTCATATTAAAAAAAGGTGATTCCACGCCTCATTTTTCCCCGGTTTATACTGAGTTATTGTTTTTCCCGATTAGTGCGTGCTTGGATGAAAAATTCTGTACAACGATTTCAGTATGTTCTCACTAATAGTTGTCATGTATATTTTCATAGTAAAAAAGTTTCGCAATTCACTAATATTGCAATAGTTTCGCAAGTTCTTATTGAATTTTTAAAGAAATATTTTTTTTTTTATGTATAATAGGGTGACCCGAAAAAACTGACTATTTTTCGTGTCTACTCGTTCCAAGAAATCGTAGTTGATCATGTTTTATAAGAGTTCTCTAAAAAATGCAGACCGATATAAGCAGCAACTTCGGGAAAACAAGAGTCACAGAACACTTTTCATTGGTTGACACGGCGTCGACCATTTTGTTCTTTAAGATTTTTAACCAATGGGAAGCGGAAACGTTCCGTCCATCACTTCCGGCGACGTTTTTTCTATTCCAATGATACTTATTGCGCAATAGACTTAAAAAAATTTGAAAAAAAAATTTTGTTTCATTAAATTCGTGATTTTTTAACATCTGATGATCACGGGTTTGTCTCCTAAGATTGACATGAAATATTTTTTTTGTTGAGGACGTGTATTTGTCCCACTACACACCTTGTATTATGATTAATGAACTTTTGGGCGAGGCAGCTCTTTGGTATACGCACATTATTAAATGCATTATTAAATCTTTGCCAGTTTCCAGTCAGTCTTCGTTGCATTCGTTTCATCATCGTTTTTGCATTTTTCGAAAAATCGTCTTCTGCAGCAACGGAAATTCTGAGATAATTGCACGTGAAGAAACACCTGTAATTATCATCTCTGTCACCAAAAGCAACACGTTTTTTTGCGCATTATTCCTATATTCAACATTTTCGTAAGTTTTTATTAAATTTTTTAAAAATATATTTTTTTCTGTAATTATAAGTAATTCTTTCATTTCATTGAACATATGTATACTCGCATTTTGTATATTTACTTTCCAATTATAATTTTTTTTACTTTTTTATTTTTCGGCGTGGGATATGATGAAACTTCTGCCACGTATGTGTTTTCTCTCAGAATTATTATAATTTTTTTTCCAATTACATCTATGATATTATTATAGAACGATTTTAAATTTATGAAAAAGATAATTTATATAGTATTTAATTGGGAAATTGTATTGGGTTTTCATTATTTTTCAGAGACTCTATTTGAAAATGAAGTCATTGAAATTTTTCGTGTGTGGTGCAGCAGTGATGCTGCTGAGTTGCATCGTTTTAAGCGAAGCGATGCCTTTGGCGCAAGCAAATCCTATGGAACAGAAGAAGCTACGACCATGTACCACTGAGGACAAGCGCGCAATGCTTTCTGCTCTTATACCTGTTTTGAATATATATGCGTTAACCAAGATTATATTTCAGGCTCATTGTAACTTCTACATTTAAGAAAATATCCGTCGAATTCCATGTTTCAATATACATGATATTCCAATGTGAGATTTACGATAAATAAAATTTTTTTAAAAGCATTAAAAATAATTATCTATTTTTTTTTTGCAAACTTTTTTTCGTTGTTAATATAGTTTTCTACGTTATCAATCCCTGTTTTACCATCACTTTCTCTCTCTCTCTTCTCAACAACACACACTTTCTTGACGTTTTGACGCCCCCCGGAGGTCATTCTGCGGTTGAGATCAATATAAAAAATATAATCCTAAATCTATTAGAAGTTTTATGTTTATTTAACAATGGTGGTGTCTGTGAGTGAAATATGTGAAAACACGAAATTGGCGCGGGACATGGCACTCACAGGAAATTATGAAACTTCAACAGTTTATTACCAAGGTGTTGTCCAACAAATACAACGATTGTTAATCACAATTGTAGATACAACACGCAAGGCCAAATGGCAGATGGTTCAGCATCAAATCGCTGAAGAACTCGACAAAGTTAAATCAACGTCAAATACTTTGCAATTGTTCAAGGTTGATGCGCGAACAGAGCGTTTTTTAGGTTAGAAATTTACGTGTTTTTTTTTGTTATTTCGATTACATTTTTATGGGTCATTGCTTGTTAAATAATGTTGCCAGTTTTTTTTCTCTAGATTTTGTGTGTATTTTTAGGAACCTCATGTCTGCAATACGAAGAATCAACGAGAGATTCTGCTATGTGGTCAGCTGGTGGCATGGTGTCACCTTGGAGTGCTCCAGCTGTCCGAGACCCAGATGTTTTTGCACCTCTAAGTCCTGTGGAACTGCGGTAAATTAATAAACTACTTGTATATCTTGTATAAAATCAACTTAAAATTAAATTCTCATTTGTTTTCAGTACTTCAAAGACAAACAATGGAAATAGAAAACCTCAGAGTCGTGTTGCTCCAAGAAAAACTGGTACTACTACTGGGAAAAAAGTTGATCCCAAAGCTCCAAGCAATAATATCAATAAAAAAGATGACAAAAAACCGGTAAAAAAAGATGAGAAGGCGGACAGTGAACGAAATGATGTAGAAGAAGAACGAAAATTCGAATCATCTGGAAATGATCGAGATCTCATTGATTTATTAGGTAATAAAATTTACTTTATATGAGGCAAACATTTATTAAAATGTCATTTTTATTTCAGAGAGAGATATTGTGCAAAAAAATCCAAATATTCATTGGGAAGATATTGCAGATTTACACGATGCTAAACGGCTTCTTGAAGAGGCTGTCGTTCTTCCTATGTGGATGCCTGATTTCTTTAAAGTAAACTATTTTTTTCATCTACTCTTGATTATCGATATAATTCATGTATTGTTCTGTAGGGTATTCGACGGCCCTGGAAAGGCGTTTTAATGGTTGGTCCACCGGGAACGGGAAAGACAATGCTAGCAAAAGCAGTAGCTACCGAGTGTGGTACAACATTTTTTAATGTATCCTCGTCAACTCTCACATCGAAATATCGTGGTGAATCGGAAAAACTCGTTCGATTACTTTTTGAAATGGTAATTAAAAGTGATTTTTCGTTGTAAAAGTCGCATGAAAATTGAATATTTTCATCATACAGGCACGATTCTACGCTCCAAGCACGATTTTCATCGACGAGATTGATTCTTTGTGTTCAAGACGAGGATCCGAATCCGAACACGAAGCTTCGAGGAGGGTAAAATCCGAGTTGCTCGTGCAAATGGACGGAATCAGCTCCAACAGGTATGTAAACAGCTATCAAATGTTTAGATAAATAATATCAATTATTTCAATATTAGTGAGGATCCAAGTAAAGTTGTAATGGTACTGGCTGCAACGAATTTTCCATGGGATATTGATGAAGCATTGCGTCGTCGTTTGGAAAAACGAATCTACATTCCCCTTCCTAATGGTAAAAAACTATAATTTTAATTGCTATCTATCATTTATCTAATTTATTTATCGTTGCAGATAAAGGCCGTGAAGCTCTGCTTAAAATAAATCTTCGAGACGTGAAAGTTGATCCTGCTGTCAATCTATCGCATGTAGCAAGAAAATTAGCTGGTTATTCTGGTGCTGACATCACAAATGTTTGCCGGTAAGTTGGATATTTTACTTGTATTCGCTTTCTATATTTTTTTTGCTTATAAAAGTAAAAGAAATGTATTTTTCTTCTTTTTTATAAGCAAAAAAAAATATAATAATACTTATATTATGATTGTTTAGTGATGCTTCTATGATGTCAATGAGAAAAAAAATTGCTGGATTAAAACCAGATCAGATACGTCAGTTGCCAAAAGAAGAGTTAGATCTGCCGGTATCAGAAGCTGATTTTTATGAAGCTATTGATCGTTGTAACAAAAGTGTGTCGCAAGACGACCTAGAAAAGTATGACAAATGGATGAATGAATTTGGCTCATCCTGATTTCTATAAAATTAATTTAAAAAAAAAACGAGGCATTTTTTTTTTAAATTTATATATTATATATTTTAATCCCTAGCCAAAATAGAATTAATAATATATATATTGTCGGTTGAATTTGTATTTGTTGTAATTTTTCGTATTGATTTATATAAAATATATACTAATAATAGAGAAATAAACTAATAATTAATTAAATTGATTAAATTATTTGCTTCTTTATTTTTTTGACAGTCGTCCGTGCAATTTCATTATTTCATTAGTTCGCATTTTAATGTACATTTATGCACACAACACGCATCCAAGTAGGCACTCATATTCCATATATTCATGTGTATTGCTTCATGTTATACACTTTTTAAACATTAAAATACAATTTATAATTCATTAAATATATATTTACTAAAAGAATTATTAAATAAATGTATATATTTTTTCTAGTTTATAGCTAAATCTAATTATTGTTTATTTCTTTACGGTTATCTAATAGATTTCTCCTCATTTTCAGAATTATTTTTTCATATTTGTTTTTATTTATCTAATAATTTTGCTTAATTTTAAGCACTAATGATTATCTATTTTTTTTTTAAATTTATTTACAAACACGTCGGATAATAGTTATAGATTGTCGACATAGTTTAATTCTCAACGAATTATCTTCGCATGCCTGTCAATGATGTTTTTAGTGGATTTATTAATTAACGATGTTGGTAGTGAGGCCCAAGGGCTGATCCTGATGACGATTGTATCGACATTCTACGTTCTTGTATTTTTTCGTGATCGTGTTTAGATAGTTTGCGCTGTTTTAAACCCGTTGCCAAGTACGAAAATACACAAATGACAGCGTAGCAGATTTCTCTCGCCTGTAAACAAAGCTCTATTGATTAATTCAGTCGGTAAAGTTATTTATTTTGATCAAATTCAAGATTTCTTTTTGTTTATAAAGATGAAAATTAAATTATTAAATTTTTTTTAGATACAAATAATACTAATGATTTGTCTAGTGACTTTCTGAAATGTCATTACACTTTTGGATTAGTTGATAAACAATTTTTTGTAAATGTTGCAAAATATATCACATTATTTGTGATAAAAATGATTAGATTTTTTTTTATATTTGAAAAATCAACTGTATAAATTTGATGGAACAATTGTTTGAAAATGAATTTTTGTAATGTTTAATTAAAAAACAAAATTTTTATCTTATTTTTTTTGTGACATTTTTTGGTTTTTCACTGATAATTTGGTAATTATGCAAAATAGTAAAAAATACTATTAGAGTAAAATTATTAAGTATTAAATTCTCTACAAAATATATCGAGTAAATTTTTTCATACGTCATTTCATTTTCAAGATATTTAAAAAAATAACAATTAAAACCGGCGATTTCTAAAAAAATTCTGAGCAAAAAAAAAAAGTTTTTGTAGAACATTTAATTCCTTGATTAATTTTCGTGATTTTTTGGTGATAAATTGTTAAAAATAAATGAGATATTTGTGGTCATAAAATCTAATAATTAACGAAAAAAAACTCACCATTGGTGATATATATTTTCGTTGAATAATTTGCCGTGTTTTCGGATCTGCAAAAAAAAAATTCACAATTATAAAAATTAGTCTAAAAAATAAATAAATTATATAAAATTTTAAATAATTTAAACTCACTGAATTCTTCAAGAACAAAAATTCCTCCATTTTGCGTGAAACATTTGCGGATGTGATCAAATCGTACGAAGAACTGAAAATGATATACAACTTGCAATTAGTTGGATAAAAACCTTAAAAAAATTCGATTCATCCATTGAAAAACAATTGAATCTAATATGTATAACAGTATCATCATCATCATCATCATCTATAAAATTCATGCTCCATTGAATTTGCAAAACACATCCGGCCTATTTCCAAAATTCCGAAATAAACCTGTCGTTATAATTAAAATTATTCCAACAAAAAACTCACTAAATAACATATTTATAAGCACACACATGCAAAAGCACCATCAGTGTTTCAAAAACCCAAAAAAAAAAAATCATCAATTTCAATTGTTTATGCAAATCTACGTACCATCAATCACGAACATTGATAGATTTTCATATTTGAAATCGTGCACATGTACTTATTATTATCATGCACGTTTCAAGTGTCACTTTTTCAAAATTCTTATATTCATTGTTTGATGATAATTTGTTTATATATTCATGTGGTGCTTAAATAAATCATGAAAAATCATTTTTAAAAGTAAATAAAAATCTTAAAATTTACATATAAGTACATTGTATACGTGTTTTTGTGGTTTTTATGTGTGATATATGAATATGCAATTATTTTGCAAATGCATTCAAGGCAGAGTGGAGACACAGGCAACTCTGGAGATGGCCTAATTTTATTAATCGATTAATTACATGGTATAATAAAAAAAAAATTAATAACTAAACAGAAAAAAAAAAAAACGAAATAATCTTGAAAAAATAAACACACATTTAAATAAACTAATTAATAATAATAATTGCAATATTTCAGTGCTAATATCTATCTATATTTGTACATCATATTTAGCTTTACACAATATATGGTGCGATAGTTTGAGGTATTTAATTTTTATGTATATATAAATTATATATGTGTATATCTAATACAACGAGCGGTGAGTAAAAAATCACTAATTAATTCAACTAATCAATATATCTACCCTAAAATAATGCGATGAATTTTGCAGATTTTATAAAATAGTGAAAAAAATGAAGAAATTAAAACAAAACAAAAAAATTAATTTTTCGTGACATATATGTAACGCGTTACTGTAAAAAATTAATTTTATAAAAAATATTTTCTTATTTTTCACGTTGTTCTAAAATTTTAATTAATAATAGTAATAAAATAAAAAAAAAAATAATATAGAAATTTATTAAATTTCTGAGATGATTAATTGTCAAAATTTTTTAAGAACTTGAAAAATATCTTTTAATTAATAAAAATATCTTTTTCATCCCAGAAAGTTAATTGATGAAAAAAAAAAAAAAAATGAAAAAATTGAAGCCGCACGATTGAGAAATATTGATTTATCAAGTGAGCAATTAAATAAGTGAACTTTTCTTGCTCAGAGCTTTTAGCCAACGTTAAAATGTTGAACAAATAAGCCAGTATTCATGCTTATAATAACTAATTAGCAAAATTTATGTATATAAAAGTTTTTGAAGGAAAGTTCAAAATTATTTTGCTCCACTGAAATAATTCTCTATTAAACTGTATAATAATTAAAATGCACGCAAATAAATTATTTGATAGGTATAATCACGAGTGATAGTATATGATATGGCTATAATGGCTTATTTGAGAAAAAATGATGAGTGATAAAGATAGATATATAGAGATAGAGATAGTTGTAATAATAAAATACCTCAAAATCCTGTTTGTCCAGCGCCATCAGAGGGAACAAATGTCGCGTGAGATAGACAGGATAACAAACAGAAAGCAGAGAACAACAAATAAATAACTAATATATAATTATCACACTTTTTTTTTTGAATTAATATCTCATGTCATTCTATTCTAAATAATCGCGATAAAAACATATGTGCTTAAGAATATAAAAATCAAGTTGATTAAAATTTCTTTTTTTTTTTTTTAATCAAACCTATTTACTTGAAAAACTGTCTTCTGTTTTATAACCTTAATTTTTTTCAACTGTGCCAAAATATTTCAATTTTTATAAATAAATTCCGCATCAAATTTGATTTAAATTTAGATTTTTTTCTGTTTATAAATAACTCGTGATATATAAGCTTGGAAAAAATTGTATAGATTAAACTGATGCAAAAAGTACATATTGTCGTTTAATATCCTCAAGCCGGATCTTGAAGCTTTATATAGGTATATACGTAGAATTAATCTCCTTTTGTCTGATGTCTTATTAAAAATTTTCAGAGATAAACATACTTATTTCAAAGATAAATTAAATTAGTTTGTGATGTAATAAGTGATTTTAAAGCAAAAGTTAATATGAAGGAATTGTTTTCCTTGCAAAACTTTTAGCATTATAATTAAGTTATTATTAATTGCCCGGATGTTATTTATATAGACTATATACCACCAAAGTATTTTTTCTTATTACTATAAAGTATTATTATTTATAATTTAATATCTATAATTATAGTTTTTTTGATTTTTAATATCAAAGACCATCTCAAAAGTTCCTCAAAAATTAGAAAGTTAATATGATTAAAAAACGCAAATTCTCCACATTTAAATATACAATAAAATAATATTTTTATATTATTTAAGTTAGTAATTATAATATTTTGTTAATTTGTTTTAATTCTATACAGAAATTGCGCAATATAGAAAATTGTGAAAAAAATGTCATTTATCCGATAAATACATATCATTCGCGATCAGATTCATTTTTTATACATTTTAGAATTTTTTTTATAAATAAGTATATATACTATAATAATATATAAATAATATAAGTATATCGTAAAATAATAAAAATAAATAATAAATAAAATACTAAAAAACAAAATAAAATTAACAGTTCGATTAAAAATGTAAAATAAAAAAAGTTTAATTATAAAAATCCGAAATTAAATAATTTTTCATTATGCTATAAAATAGTTATTGATTGATTTAACGAGATTCTACGCTATAAAAATAAAATACAAATAATTAAAAAAATTCTCGATTTTTTTATAAACTTTTTTTTAAATAAAAAAAAATTTTTTTTTACCAATATAATATTTAACTGTTTTAATTCATTAACAAATAATTTTCCAGTAAATAAAAGTAAAACTTGAAATTTTTCATTTTAATATCAAAAATATCAATATTATGAAAAATTCAAATAAATTAAATTTTCCATTAAAAAAAAAATCAAATTTATACATCATATTCTTATGTTTTTTTAATTTAAAAATAAGATTTTGTTATTAAATTCTTAAATATATTATAATTAACGAATAATTATTCAACAGAGTATAAAAAATTGTTTAAAAACTGCCGCCTGCACATTGAGTTTCATGCAAGAAGAAAAAACATTGAAAGAACTAGCGTATAAAAGAAATTTTTTTTAAATAATATAATAAATAAATAAAAAAAATTACCTTGATTGCAATAAAATAAAATATTTTCAATAATTTCCGTATCATTAATTAAGTATATTTATACTGCAAACGGGTAATAATCGTTTAATAACATTTTATAACTTTTCTCCAAAATTATAAAAAATATCCGAATAAATTTAGCGACTATAAAATATATAAAATTGAAAAGATCGAAAGTTAGTTAAAAATACGACCGTTTAACGACGATATTTAATGTCTCCTTTCATTCATCTGTCAAAGAATAATATAAAAAAAAAAAAAAAACCATAATGACAAAAAACAAATTTAACATAATCGATTGAAAAATAAAGATCAAGATTTAAAAAGTGATATTAAAGTGTAGAATACAGTTACTATAAAAATGATAAAATCATTGAAAAGCGAAAAATTATCTCCCTATGCTCGATATTTATTATCGACGATACATAAATATCGAAAAGACAATCACCAAAGAGAGTGAGCGAGACAGAAAGGACGAAAAGTTCGAGATAGAGAGCAGAAATGGAGAAAAAACGAGAAAACCTCTCTGTATTAAGGTTATATATGAAAGAATATTATAATATAAAACTGGATTTTGTAGTAGTACTCGTACCTTGCTGTTGGCGAAGAGCAACCCTACGCCTTCAATGCACACCTGCAGCAATCCTCCCTCGCCAGTTCGTACATCCTGCACCGGAAATTCATCGCCCAGCTCTACTCCGAGGTTTGCACGTCCGCGAGCCGCAGCTTTTTCAATTGCATCTTTAATGCAATAGTAGAGGTCCTTGCACTTGCGTTTAAAACAAAATTGCATGAATAAATCAAGTAGAAGAAGAATATAAAAAAATATCCAACTAAATTTCGCATCACTAATATACCAAAAGGTTAATTTTAAGGATTTTAGGTTTAATATTAATTTTAATAATGCATTTTTTAATTTTTGATTGAATAAAAAATTTTTTTGTGAAATTTTAACACATGTATCCCTTGGATATTTCATTTTTTTGAGGATTTTTTTCGTTTTTTGCAGATATCTCAATAACTAAGCATGATAACGAAAAATACTATGATAATCAAATTATTAGAAATTAAATCCTTTACAAAAAATGTAGAATAAATTTTTTCAATATTTAGCTTTATTTTTGAGATATTTTAAAAAATAAAAATTTTTTTAAATTACTAATATTTCAAAATCTAAAAAAGATACAAAAAAAATTTTATTACATTTTTTGTAGGAAATTGTATCCATAATCATTTAGCTTTTATAACATTTTTCATTATTTTGATTATTTACTGAGTTATCGTAAAAAAACTGAAAGGATCGCAAAAACTGCGATATTTCACCTTTGAAAAATTTATGAAAAAAAAATTTTTTTAATTTATTTTTCTTAATCATTATAAAACTTGGTAGTTAAATTTTTTATGTCTATTTTTATAAAAATTCTCATTTTTTAATAATTAATCAAATAAAGAGTTTTTTTTTTTATTTTTCATATATCTTTGAACTAAATTTTTTATTTTACGTACTTTCTTCGTGTAATAGTTGTGAAGCTCCAATTGATCGCCATTGCGACGAGAAAGGCATAGAACCTTATTTTTCGGACTGCACGTCATGTTTACTAATCTTTCGTACCACCAACGCTCGACAATGACACCGTTTACCGATCGCAGTACTAGCCCATCATGCCGCACCTCGAGAAAACGCAATTCCCCGTCGGCATCCGTGCCAGCATGGACGGTAAACGACTGTCTGTGCATTTGACGAGACGTCAGTGGCTTCAGATCAATATCGTTGCCGTGCTGAAAGACAAAAAAAAAATTGATATTGAACTAAATATGAAAACTACAAAAACTGTAAAAATAAATTACCAGGTTATCAATTTGATCCAACAATTGATTAAGTTCTTGGCTATAAATTAATCCAATATGGCTCTTTCCAAGCAATCGACGAACTTTTCTCTTTAGTTCTGTCTTTTCAACATTTAGCATTACCAAAATCGCCGTTAAATTATGTAAAAGAGTACACAATAAACGATCTTCATCGTGTTCCAATCTACGACGCTCACTGTCACTCAAACTTTTATATCGTTCCATCATTTCTCCCGGTCCTTGATCCATGCCAATCATATCACGCTCTTGTGAGACAGCATCAAGAAAAGCATCCTCCCAAAATTGCATTTTATCCCAAAGTCGTGATCGATCCTTGCCCAGTAATCCTGAATAAAAAAAATTCTTATACAGAGGCGTATAAAAAAATTCTTTTGCCTTTTTTAACTCGTAATATCTTTGAAACTATTGAAGATAAAAATTTTTCTTAAGAGACCTTTTTTGTAGAGAATTTTATTAGCTACAAAAAAGGTTTCTAACAAAATTTCTCTAACTTGCACCCTTATCAAGATATCAGCGAGTAAAAAGGTCACAAATTTTTGACGATGCACACCCTTTCAGTTTTAGATTTGTTTTAGACACGCGATATATTAAAATTTATCATTAGATGCTTGATGAAAATTTATACACTGACCTTCAAATAAATAAGTGCGCGCTGCTTCGGGACTGGGTGTAGTGGTTGTAGGGACTAAGCTTCCACCGTGGTATCTAAATCCCGTGCTCAGCGATGATTTACTCGACCAAATGCTCCCTCGATTTTCTTGCCGCGACTGCATCATCCCCTGCTCAACCTCACTGTCAGACAGAGCGCCTCGAATCGACGATTGGTTGGACCCCCTGAACGCTGGATGTCCCAGAAGATCCGCCGACATCAACGACTGACCATCACTGCCACTAATCGCTGAAGCACTGCCTCCCGAACTGTTGCTTCGGCCTCCCTCCGAGTCGAAAGACGCCAATTTGCTCAACAATTTGCCCTTCTTCGAGAAAATGTCTAAGAACATGTCCGCTGTCGATTGATTCCCGTCGTTGGCTGATGTTGACGTCATTGTGTGCGATATTTCAAGACGAACTTGTGAACCGTCTGCGGAGATTTTTTTATTAAGCATTTATGATGGTCATCGCAACATGAAAAAATTTTTAAAACTTGTATCTCTGATATTAATTCAATTAACGGCCAAATTTTGATTTTATTAATCAAATCTCTCTCATAAGAAAGTCCTAAAAATCTTTGTTCGGGGTTGGCGTCTCAGCCATTCGTAATAATTACATGAAATCTGCACTATTCGACGCAGAATTTCACGTAGTTTCGCGTTTAGGGTATTTTTTAAAAAAGATTCAATACAAAATACTTACAAAACTGATAATTTTAATAATCATATTTCAATAATTCTAATCTTTGTTTAGGTTTTTTTTTTTTTAATCAAGTTGAACATAGACATAAGTCTTTTGTTTAGTATTAAATGTTTTTGCTTAGCCACGATATTTTGCCTACAGTTAGTTTATAGTTCTAAAAACACCCAAAAAAATCCACAACCCTCTAGCGTCGTTTTAAAGACCATCGCACACCCTCAAATCTCAAATTCATGGGAAATAATTATGAA
Organism: Macrocentrus cingulum; assembly: GCA_002156465.1. Classification (NCBI taxonomy): domain Eukaryota; kingdom Metazoa; phylum Arthropoda; class Insecta; order Hymenoptera; family Braconidae; genus Macrocentrus; species Macrocentrus cingulum. The sequence continues at coordinate 18,591 of MVJL01008241.1, forward strand.
ATATAGTGTTAAATATTTGGATACACGATGATAATTTCTCTTTAGTTGGGATAGAGTCCAAAAAACACCGCCTCAATAATTTGCAACCCCCTACAGTTATATCTTCAGATTGGAACGCACGTCAAAATATCGTTTTTTGAATGTACTAGGATTAAAAATTGTTATTTACCGTGTTGAATGTTTGTCTTCTTTGATGAATCGTCAGATTGTCGATTTCCATTGCCCTCGTGACAACGCAAATTCTCATGACTTCCAAATGCACTAGCCTGAAGGAGAAGTGAGCCGTCAAAGGTGCCGTCAGACAAGTCTTTGCTCCAGTAATGTGTGTGTGCAATTTCCATCAGTTGAAATACCGAAGCCATTCCACCAAGGCCATAATTATTGTACGTATGGCCTAAACCATTGACTACCGCTTGTAAACACATCAGCATACCCTTGTAAACCGGTCGAGAGATGCACTAAAAAAATCCGAATGCATTTTTATCGAAACGCAAGGAAATCAATTGTTGAAGCATAGAGCACATTGAAGTCGATTTAAATAATTAGTCTTTAAATTACTTACGACATCATCAATATGATCGTCTGGACTGATTTTTCGATTTAGTCCTTTGTTCAATTTTGTTACAACAATATCACGATAGCTTTCATCCTCCATGAGCTTTTTCAATCGATTTAATCGGAAAAAACCTACGCCCTCTCCCGCTAAAACTTGATTGACCACCTGGAAATTAATATCAATGTGAGATTATGGAGTAAATTTTAATTTTAACATTTAAATCATGTTTTTCTGGACTTAAATCACAGTTTTTGCGATTTTTCAATTTTTTTTTTTTTTTTTACGATAACTCAGTAAATAATTAAAATAACGAAAAATGTTGTAGAAGCTAAATAATTAGGGATGAAATTTTCTACAAAAAATTTAATAAAAACTTTTTTCTATCTTTTTTAGATTTTAAGATATTAGTGATTTTTTGAAATTTTTATATTTTTAAATATCTCGAAAATGAAGCTAAATATGAAAAAAGTTTATCCTACATTTTTTGTAGAAAATTAAATTTCGAATAATTTAATTATTATATAATTTTTCTTTATCATGCTTATTTATCGAGATATCTGTGAAAAATGGAAAAAAAAAAATTCCAACAACTAGATATCCAAGGAATTGTTGTTAAAATTTCACAAAAAAATTTTTTTTCCCTCATGAAGTATAAAAAAATTCATTAAAATTAATATTCAAATAAATGATTATTAAAAAAAATTGAATATTAAACATTTAAATCGTTTGTTTTTACTTACATCCGTTAAAAATGCTTGATTGTCATTGTTCATGTTGTTTCTTTCAGTATTTTGCATGCGTTGCATCTCCTCACGATTTTGAATATTTGACGAGTGCTTAATTATCGATGATTTCTCAACTAATCCCATTTTCCCCCGGCGGAACGCACTAAAAGTCGATGTTGACAATTTTTCTTTTTGCTGTCCCGCCTGCGATTGCGACTGTGGGTTGTTGCGATTGGAGCTGCTCTTGCTACCGAATAAATCACTAAACATGTTGCTTGTTTGAGCCGCAATCCCATTGATATCACTGCTGACATTACTGAAGAAATCACGACCAATATCTCGCCGTCCTCGCGATTCTGACGCTACTAATTGCGTGTCGGCTTGTGAATGCTGCTGTTTTGCATGTGATGCTCGCAATAACTGCGGACTGTGTTCCTGCGGTTGTTGGGACTCGCCTAGGCTCTGAAAAAAATTTTTATTTCAAGAAACAAGTGATATTTAAGCTTTGATTCAGTACTTACTTTCAGGAGACCCTTTTTCGCAGCTGCTTCCTTTGCACTTTTTGTTAAATCGCCAATAGTACTCTTCCCCACGTAGGTCAGATCATCAAAAGTATTTTTACTCACGCCTGCAGCGGTTTTGCTGGCCTCTAGAGCACTTTTTGACGCTTCCTGAACGGACTTGGTTGCACCACCGACGGCTTTTTTCGTCTGCTGCGTCAACTGCAAAAATTTGACAAGCCAAATGTCATTTCTTTTGGATTTGTTGTTTGAAAAATCGTCTTTTTTGCTTACATGCTCTAACGGAGCGAAAAGACTGTCCTCTCCGGCTTCTGTAATTTTTTCCTTCGCCTGATGTTTGAGCTGAAATGAAAAATTGAGTAGAAATGTAAAAGATTGTGCGATAAATTGGGTTACAGGCGGCAAACCTTGTCCATGTGCGCTAAAAGACCGTCTTGACTACTTTGTCTCGTGGTTTCACGCACTAGGTCCTTTGCTTGAGATGCGATCTGTTCGAATAATGAACCTTGCGACGACTGGCGCAGTACTCCGTTACCACTGACTGAACTTCCCGTGCTATTCTGCCGATGAATACCAAAAGGCACTGCTGGCTGCCACTCTGCGGTGCCTGTATTCGCTAAGCTTGCTCGGGGAGACGGTGAACTTTCTGTAGAACTCAGTTGTCTTGCTAAAAGTGGTCCACCGGCATTGTTTAAACTGGGAATTCGATCGAAAACATTCCCGATGCTTGGCTGACGTTGTAAATTAGGTAGAATCGGAGGCATCTGGAAAAAAAAATTTTTTATTTGTGGTTTATTTTCTTGCTTTTGGTTTTGTGATATTTAAAGGCAAAAAATTAATTTATTTTTGTAGTAGATTGTCGAAAGAGAAATATAGCAGTTTTTTTTTTCGTTTTTTACCGATAATTCGGTAACTAAGCGAGATAATGAAAAATATTACGAAATTAAAATTATTGAAAATTTAATTTTTTATAAAAAATATAGAATAAAATTTTTTTGTATTTTACTTTGTTTTGGAGATATTTTGGAAAACAGGAATTTTCAAAAATACAAAATTTCTCAAAAACTGAAGGAGATAAAATCAATTTATTTTATGAACTAATTTTTTATTTATTTTCATCAATTGTAAATCGATAAATAAATCAATATCTTTGTTGAAATTCCCGTTTTTATGCCTGAATGTCCTAAAACTTTTCCCCCAAAAAAATTCGTAAAAGATATTCTTAATAAAAACAAAGATATTCGTTAGAAAAAAAATTCTCCCTAGACAAAACTACCCGTTACGAGTGAAAATCAACAATAATATGAACAAACATACGTTTCTCGGTGGATGAAACTGTTCCTGTGCCTTTGGATTTAGTTCAAGTTCGGAATCCCGATTGAAACTCGGACTGCTCAGATCACTGTGACTGGACGATGTGCTTGCTGGGCTGTCAGCCCGAACTCGGGAGTCCTCCTCTATCCCTGGATACTGCAGAGTATCCGGTGGATTGTAAACGATTTTCGGATCGACTACCAGCGACATCGGCTGTGGTTGAGCAGCTTGAGGGCAATTGTATCCTGAAATGAAAATAATTTACTCAAATATTGACCGTTTGAAAATGTTTTTTTCTACAAACCTGGTGATAAATCCGATGAGACGAGTTCAGAGACAAAGTCAGACAGCGAAGAGTACGATGAACTAGTGCTCTCGCCACCCTCCGTGTCAGAACCGCTCTCATCAGTTGGCTGATTCTCCATTTCCGTAATATTTTTGATAGCACTGGCCAGCGAACTGTTCATGTCCCACACGGGAAAGTGTAGAGGTTCTAAACTCGTTGCAAACCATCGAGCCTTGTCGCCAATTTGTGCGGGATCAAATACCCCCGTTTGTACTCGCAAAAATGCCACATTGTTGGGCGTCAGCGACCACTCGGCTAAAAATTCCACAGCCTGAGTTCGCGCAAATTGATCGAGAAATTCACTAGTACGCGGCCGTGACCGGAGAAATGAATTAATCTGGAATGCCACTACAGGTCGTGGATACAATCTCAAGGTGCGAGTGTGCTCGGTAAAATTCGCAAGTAGATTTTGCGAATTGAAGAATCGAACCATCGCAACGCGTGTTGCAACATCTACGGAATCCACGTCATTGCCGTAGATGAATGGATTAAATGGTGCTTGCCCGGTGGTTTTTAGATTTTGCGGTGAACTTTGCGTTGGTCGACTTGGAGATGATGCTACTGAGGTCCCAGGTGAACTCATAGGACTGAACTGCGACTGCAATCCGTGATCCATACTTGGCCTGTGTCTCGATGATACTACACTGAAAATCGTAATTGATTTCATCGTTAGTTGGATATCTTCTTGATGAAAATATTTCGGACATTAATTTTAAGTTATTCAGGTAGTTTTCAGAAGGATTTTACAGAATTTATTCCATTTTTGAAGATTTTTAAAATATAATTGAGTAGTTGAAGAATTTCTCAAGTGGAAATATTTGAAATAATGATAAGTCAGACATTTTGGAGAACTTTTTTGTACATAATTATGATTAGAATTTTTTGTAGATGCGGAGATAGGAAATTTCTGCTGTCTTAGCTGTTTTGAACGGCTATTTTAGGTTTTAAAAATTAAACAGCGCGAGGAAAAATGAAGATAGGGGTAGTAAAAACTCCCAGTGGGTGTGTGGTAGTGATTCCCGATCGGTACAAATATTTAGGACCCCTGCAAACCCCGCGATGCACCATTATCTCTCGCGGGAGCAGTTTTGATCGGTAAAAATTCTACGAAGCGAATACAAGAATTTTTTAATTTCTATTCCTATTTTACTGATTCATCGTTAAAATTTTTTTTAAACAATCACAAAAACTAACAGACATCTCTTCAAAAAATTTGACAAAAACCTTCTCTATCTTCAATCGCAGTTAAATTTTTAGACTTTATCCATAAGTTACAGGTATGCTTGAAGATATAAGTGTAAAAAAAATACATTCCGAAAAAAAATTTCATTAACACCCTATCTCTGTCATCCAATTTACCTATTTGTATTCTTGACCGATAATGAAAATATAACGAAATAATTAAAAGCATACGTAAAATGTACCTGAGGGTTGAATGGTGTGACGCAGTGCTTTCTCGTCGACTTGGGGATGGCAATACCGGCTGGGGCGACGTCGAAGACCTTGAGGCTGGCTGATGAGTCACGTTAATAGCCTTAATAAAAAAAAAAAAGAAAATTAAAAAAGCGCATTAATAACAGACAAGTACAGCTTATAAAAACATTTCTCTCCCCACGGACAATAATTCTCAGTAATACCGTGGGGTGACATGAATACATAAATTCCAAGCATGCACATTATTAAAAAATATTATTAGAAGTGTTTTACAGTGAAAAATAAATATTAATTTACATTAGAGCCAGCTTGATCCATCAGCAGCATCGCCTGTCGCAGATGATTCTTCAAGATGGATCCTTCCGGCTCCGGCAAGCATGGCAATTGATCGTGAATGCCCGTAGGTGGACTAATTTTATTACTGTCCAAATCAACGAGCCAAATGTCATCGGGCATCTGAAAATTTTTTTTGTACAGCAGAAACGACGCGGGAATACCGATGACAAATGGAGTTGGAGCGAGAAGAAGTTGTTCGGCCGAGTTCATGCATGTTGGCAGCAGTGGAATAGCCGGGAACATGTACTCCAATGGATAAATCATCGTTACAAAGGCCATCACTGACATTGACAGTGCATTATAGTCCCGTGACTGCATGACAATCTGTGGAAACGAAATTTTAATTCACGAAATTGTTAAAAGAAAATCATTTAAATAGAAAAATGGGGTTTATACCTTGTGCTCTAGGAGAATGAGTGTGAGGACCTTCAGGCAAATGTCAGCGCCGAGCAGCTCAAGGGGCAGATGAAGTGGAAAGTCAACTAAGGAAAATCTAGTATGGTCCGGAAGAGCAAAGCACAATGGGGGTATTTGTGTTGGCAAAATATCCAGCTCAATGCGCGTCTTCTCGGGCACAGGCACGGGTGCACTCAACATTCGCAAGATCCATGTTTCAATTTCTCGAACGTCATGTAGCACAAGCGGAGAAGCTCCCTCAGATGACTGTGACGCAAGAATACTCCAAACACTGTCTCTAAAAAAAAGTTAGTTGGCTCAATTAAATTGGAATTTACTTTGAAAGATTGTACGGTAGGTAATTAATGTGAGGTGATGTGACAGTGTAGTTATAAATGTCAATAAAATCGATGAATTGTACCTGATATTTTGCCTGGATGCTCCGACCTTTTGAGGCGATGAATTTTCATTGCATGCGTCGATAATTTTTTTCAGCACGAAGAGACACTCACGAAAACGTGTGAAAAATGGATGATGTGATATTATACACAATGATGTTAGGGAATGACTGCGAATTCTCTGTAATTTAAATTTAGATTTTTTAAAAATTATATTTACTCATGAAAATTATTCGGGGTAAAATTAAATTGCTTACTTGTCGTCGTCGAGAGGCTCGTGGTGATGGCGAGTGACTTCCACCACTTTCACTGTCTCCGCTGGGTGCTGTGATGCCCAATCGAGGGGCCCGCGCTGCTGTCATCTGCGTGTCAGAGTCCCTACGACTTGGAAGTTCCCGCTCCGAGTCACTTGGGCCAATAATGCTACTTCTATAGTCGCTAAAAAAATTATATGTTATCGCACGATGAGTTTTTAATCAAAATAATTTTTTTATATCGCGTCAATAATGCCGAAAGGGCCTAAACGACCCACTTAATTTAAAAAAAATATATATTATGAAAAAATTAATTCAAAATGAGAACTACAAATTTTTTGTTAAATTTTTAAATAAGTCATATCCACTAGTTATCGCGCAATTTTCGTGATTTTTTTTTTACTTTTTCAGTAATAACTCGGTAAGTAAGCGAGATAATAAAAAACGTCTCGAGAACTGAATTTTTGGGAATTAAATTTTCTACAAAAAATGTAGGATAAAATTTTTTCAGATCTTGCGTCATTTTTGAGATATTGTGAATAAAACAAATTACGCTTACGTTCTTTTGGTATTAGAAACGGGATATATTTATAAAGTGATGCAAAAAAACCGGATTTTTTTATTTTTCAGATCTTATGTATCAAAAGAATAATAGTTTATCATGTTTTAAGAGCTTTCTAAAAAAAAATAAGCCTGAACCAAACATTTTTAGAGGTTGCTCACATTTTTTTCCAAATATCCAAAAAAAGGTCTAAATTTGATTGCAGAAAAACTTTTTTCTCCTGTTTTCACTATATCAAATTTTTTTTACATGTAATAGAAATAAGTTCTACAAAGTTGCAATTCAATTTTAATTGTAGGGGTTATCTATGAATTTTCAAATTTTTCCTCTTAATAATAATATTAAAACTTTATTTTTCTGTTACGTAAAATACCTCGCAATATAACGAAAAAAATCAACAAATACAATGTTTTAATGTTGATAGTCACAAAAGATGGTACGAAAAAAGAAGAAAAAATTGTCAAAATTCGTGAGTGATCTCTAAAAATGCTTTTACCGAGATGATTTTTTTTAGAGGGATCTCAAAATTATAATTTACTATATGATAAACTATGATTTTTTTTGACATGACACCTAAAGAATCAAAATCATCGGTTTTTTTTTGCGCCACCTTAATATTAAAATTTATTGTTATTTAATCTAATTTAAATTAAATTCTTGAGCCTTAAATACTATTTTTCAAAAATAATAAATTTCTTATAGCTTCACCTTGAAAATGCCGAGTCTGAGCTTCGCTCCATACTTTTCCTCCAACTTTCTTTCCGAAGTTTCGGCTCATTCTTCTCTCGTCGTACCCACACATTGGATTTGTCGGAAAGTCTCTCAACGGGCCGATAAAAGTTAACACATATCCCATAACGAGTTTTACCTGAAAAAAAAAAAACCCTCTTATAGATACTTCCTTGAAACTTTTTTTCATTAAATACTCCTACTCACCAGAATCTTTATCAGTCAATGTGAACGTGAAGGATGTAGCTTCTCTGAGTGCTGATCGCTTCGGTCCAACACTTGTACAGCCCTCTGGTTGACAAAAATAGACCATGTCCAAAGGCAGCGGAAAGTCCTTGTGATCCTCGACTGGATAGCGCCGCAACAGCTCCGGGATCTGCATTAAAAATAAGTATTATAAATAAACTATGAAAAAAAAAATAGTTAAAAATAAAAAAACACTACCTGAATGGGCTGTCGAGAGGCAGGTTGAACCCGAGCCCCAACAATCGCCAAATAGTCGATCAAACGTGGACACAAAAATTTTTTCTGAACATCCATCTTGTTTTTTTTATTATCAGAAAGATATGTATCAATGAAAAAAAATTCCTTGTCACCGTGGGATGAGTCTAGTTGCAACCAGTATATTGTCCGTTTCCGATATATTGTCTATTGTTGGTGAAACCATCTTTTTATTTTATTTCACTGTCAGACAAACTGCCTGGATTAGTTGACTGTGTAATCAGAAAAAATCTAAAAAAAATAAGTATAATTAAACAATTTAAAAACATTTATTTTCCAGATGGAAAAAATCGAAAAAATTAATTCGTTTTTTTTTTCGCTTTCAAAGAATAAATGAACATTTACCTACGTTGCACGTCGACATACTGACGTTATCGTGACGTCGCGCCAGCGCAGGAGTTCGCGACGATAAGACGAGTCGACGGGAAGTTAAAAATCTGAGGGACAAAAAGAAGGGATACGTAAATGCGCGCGCAATGTGGAATAAGTTATTGACCAATCGGTGAAGTCAATACAGCAACAGAGAATACATTTAAATGCGCGCGCGCATCACAATCAATACCCTCCAACATTGACACAGAATTTTGGAGCACATTCAGGTCACCCTGAAGCACTAAATACGTAAGGAAATTATTAATATTGACTTTTAGATGAGGATTAAAAATCGGCAATTAAATCCAAATTAAAAGTTATAATAAAACCTTTGCTGAAAATTTTTCAAAAATTTTTTTACATCGTCTATAAATTTATTTCATATATATATATGCAAAACTCTTATTGATCTAATAAATATGTTCGATTTTTAAATTAAATATTAAAAAACAAAAATTTTTTTTACAATTTTTTTTTTTTTGTTAGCGGAAAAAAAATTAATTGAAATTTTTGTTGATTTTTGTCTGAAAATTAATGAAGGACGTTTTAAAGAATTAAATATAGATTGTTCATTTAGTTGCCAATAATGATGATTGCTTTTTTATTCACCTTGTTAATTTATTTTTTAGATATTTGATTGAATTATTTGAATAGTAACGATGATGATGATATACAATTTTAATCTTTAGTTTTATTATATATGTCATCACGTTTTTTTAAACTTTTTGTATTTGAAATTTAAATTTTTATGTAATATGTTATTGATTTTAATATTTACATAAATTTATTGTTGATTGCTTGTCAAAAGAGTTTTTCAATTTTAAATACACACTTTTAATCAAGTTAAATATAGCCAATGGCAGCGATTATTTGTCAATTCATCATAATATATAAGTTTGACCTTATATAATGGAAACATTTTTTTTTTTTTGCCAACTGTAAAATATTTTCTTAGAGACTATATTTTCAGATAATCATATTGGATATAATTATTATTACGGCCAGTTGTGGGTGTTATCAGACAACGATGACAAATACATTTTACAAACGTTTTAAGATTGAACTAAATTAAAGCTAGTAAAATTTTAAGGAACAATTTTACATTATTACATCTGGAAATAGATTGCAAAAATGAATTTATCCGCCTTCAATTTTTATATATTCATTATTAATTCTATATATATATCATTCTTTGTATTTTTCAAATACTTCACACATATAACACTGATATGCTCTACAAATATGTATATATTACAACCTTTTATAGTCAGTCAAAAAAAAAAAACAAACAAATTATTGCAAACAAATGACAAGATTATGACAAATCTTATTATTACTTGAAAATTTAATTATTAATTAAGGAATGAATAGCAACACTGCATCAGTCTCCATAATATATGTTTAGTTTTTTTTTTGTTCAAAGGAATTTTTTTTATTTAACGGAAGACTGTGTATACTTTGTCTTCGAATTATCAACTTTCGTCAATTATATAAAATAAAATGAATTATATATTCCATCTAAAAAATAAAATTTCAATGATAGCAAACAATACAAATATTATTTACATCGAGATTTTTGTTTAAAGAACAAAATTTACTAGTATTTTTTGCCGTAACAAACAAAAGTCAACTCATATTAAATATTTGTTTTTTTTTTTTTAATTTGTTCCGTTGCATTTACGAAATTTTTTATCATACATTCGAAATTAGTAGCGTTTAAAAATTTTTTTTCTACTCCATGATTCTTTTAAAAATTTAGAATCACAAATCTGTATACTAGAATGACGCCAAAAAAACCGACTATTTTTGTTTTTCGGCTATTGTATCAAAAAAACATAGTTCATCATGTTTTAAAAGTCTTTTAAAAAAAAAATCTGCCCAATAAAAGCATTTTTAACGGTCATTAGAAAAAAAAAAATTTTTTTTCTACAGAAAAAATTTCTACAATCACATTTTGACCATTTTTGCAGATTTCAAAATTCGTGAGCGACCTCAAACATAATAAAATAGAATTTTTTTGAACCAAACCCATAAAACCAAAAATTGTCAATTTTTTGCGCTATACATCTTACGGTATACAGAAAAACCCAATTCATTTCTTCACTTGTAAAATATATCATAACCTTAAAAACTTAAAATACGCATATTTAAAAAAAAAAACTTTAAATCTTGGCAAATCATTCGAAAAAAATTGAATAATTCTAATATTTATTAGTTTTTAATGCTGCATTGCAATTAGACGGATTGAAGGAGAAAAAAATACCAATCCACGTTCACACGAATCTAAAAAATATTTAAAATTGATGGGAAGAGTGGATTTCAGAAAAATACAACATCAAAAGTTGCAAAAAAAAAAAAATGATAATCCAACGTGTTCTAATATTTCTCGACTATAAACATTTATCTTTTTTTATACTTTGAAATTTTTGTCACGATCAATTCAAAGATATCGAAAATAATTCATGATTTGTTAGTACTACAGCATTTGGAACAATCAAAACAACTAGTATGCTATCTCTTAATAGACCAGGATGCCCGACTTGATCCTGAATCTTTACTAGGCTTATTAAATTGTTTTTGTAACTCAGTTAAAGTTTCTTCCAATACTTTTTTCTCTCGTGTCAACTGTTTAATAATATCATTAGCATCATTTAACTTCGTCTTAATATCCTCCAATTCTTCCTGATTATGCCGTAGCCTCAAATTTTCTTCACTCAATCGATCCAAAGCAAGAACCCGTCTCTTGAGCTCTTCATTATCTCCGATAAGTCGTTTGTTCGCTTCTTTCATTTCAAAAATTACTTTTTCCCCTTCAAATTTCCGACTATGCGGTTCCAAATCAGTTTTAACCCCTTCCAAATGAAAAACACCATTTTTATCACGCGTAAGAATCATTTTACCAATAGCCACATCGATAGGCTGTGGTCCAGGTGATGTTATATTATTCGGCGGTCGATCTTCATTCAATTTCAGCTTGATATTCTTCAGAAGAACTGCCATTTTCAGTGGATCCGCTATTATTTCATCTTCAATAAGGTCCGCCAATCCAGTAACAACAGTCATCGACAATATTAATGATAAATCTTCAATCTCCGCTACTAAATAATCATCAAACAGTGCCAAAAGCCCAGTTTTGTTATTTAAATTAAGATTAACGGTTTTTCCAGGAGTTTTTTCACGTAAATCGTGATCTAATCTAACTTTTATCGAACTTTTGCAATCGTCAGACGATAATTCCACCCATCCACGTGATCTGGAACTGAATTTACCCTGGAATTCATCCCAAGGTATTGAAGAACATTCTTCACTGGTAATACGACCAATTTGTAGCTTAATAGCCGACGAAAATCCCCATGATTGCTGCATTATTTCTACTTTTGACAATTTAAACGTCACCATGGAAACAAGATCTTTGCGTTTACACGCACTATCCAAAGATTTTTCACTTTGCGTGTCGGGCGTTTCTTCAATAACTTCACTAGCCTCCTCAACAGTTGTTATACCCGTACAATTAAGTCCGCCAAAGAGGGCATCTGCTTTTTCCTGTTCCTCCAGTGTCACAACAATATAATTCTCACTATCAGAGCTCAAGTCACTGCGCATTGATACGGTATCACTGCTGCCGTCTTCCGGGGAGGCTTTTAGCGCGGAATCGATCGATGTCATCAAATTCGCAAAGCCTTTTTTCATGCTGGATAATCCGACGTTAAAATTATTCGACACCAAGGGCGTGGAAGCATTGACCTCCTTGGATCTCAGCTCTTTAGCCAATCGTAATTTTCTGAGCTCCAATTCGGTTGAATGGGGCCTAGGACTGAGCAGCGGCTGATTTGAATCTCGTGTTTCATCAGTTTGTTTGAATGTTACCACCGGGTGAAGCACGTCCATTGACGATATCATTGAGCACGCTTCGCTCTGAGGTGTTTCCACGTCATTGCTGGTATTTAAGCGTCTAGATCCGAATTCCAAACGTGCAGAAGTGCTCGCAGCAATGTGAGGTTCCACTAAATCCTCGGCAATACTCGAAGAATCCGGAACAACTGATTCTAAATCACCACCGGAGTTTTCTTTCCCTGGAGTTTGTGACGGCATGATTAGAGTCACTTCAACTTGCGGTACCATGATGCCAATCACGAGGGAACTGGCGGCAGCCGTGTTTAAAATGCGATTCGAATCCACGACCAAATATGTGCTCATCTCACTCAAGATTTCCAACTGCCGCAGTAGAAATAAAAATTGATAGTGATTTATCTGGACACTTATGAGATTTCCAACGTAGCCAAGACAGTGTACATCGGCCATTTTCTTCGTCTTATCTTTCGTTACTTCGTCGTTCATGTGGATCCAAATCGTCGCTGGAAATGCGTCGATGAAGGGAACAGGACGTGTCAAGCCAACTGCACGAGCACCGAAAAAATCCGCCCATACAGGCTCGAAATTGCAACACCACACGTCTTTCGTTTCGATCCATAATAAACGCTTGCTCATTTCACCCATTAAATCGTCAACTGAAGTTATTTGATAGTCGTCTGGATACGTTTGGATATTATCCGTGCCTGTAATTACAGTAAAATTGATTTTATAAATTTAAAAATGCTAGTTTTTCAGTTGATTAGGTATTTACCGGCACAATGACGCAGAAATTTGTCTGTTACAACGTGAAAATCATTTGTTTTCGATGGAAATCCCGTGCTAAAAAACATCTGGCCCATTTGGAAGGCATTTAAACACTCTGCGAGATCGGCACGAGATGAACGTTCTGTGGAACGGACATTTGTTAAAATAACACGCGATGTTTGAATGCTCAGTGATTTCGGACGATCTCGTTGATTTGGATAATCAGTTTGTGCATCGATGACAACCTGAAAAAAATTTTTAGAGAGTTAAAAATATTGTTAGAGGTTAGGTTTAAGTATAGTAGTTTTTTTTTTTTAATTTTTTCGTTGTGTAAAGCTCTTACTCTTGGTAGGATTGCTTCTAGCTTGACATCAAAATACATAGGTGATGAATCGTGTTTTTTTTTGCCACTAGCAAGTGTTAACGATTGATACAGATTTAGTGCAAAGGAATTAAACCACAGACAACTGTAAATATCGTAGTTTATTTGCACTGGGTTTATTTGGACGTAAAATTTCGGTGGCGGCACTAAAATGATAAGAAATCAGTTGAGTATAAAAAAGTTGGATTAAATAATAGTAATATTTGCTTACGTGGAAACATCAAATCTCCAGGGTAATAGTAGTATGTAAACTCAGCATGTAAGATTGTAACGTCGTCCGGAAGAGAGAATTTTTCACGATCACCTGTTGGCAAAAAATTTTAGTTTTAAATAATCTTCTTAATTTGCTGCTAAATAATTTTTAGGGCAGGTTGTTTCAGCTCTAAAGCAGAGAGGTTACGGTAAACTTAATATTCTCGGCCTGGGAACGAAAATAAATCAGTAGGATGAATAGTATCACGACATTGGCAATAAGAAAAGCATTTTTGAAAAAAAAGTTACTCAACACAAATTTTTAAGAGGATATTCCTCCAAATATTTTTGACATATCAATATTCGATATATCGCGTCACTAATGGCAAAAACAGGGTATTTTTTTTCTTCAATATTTCATTGAAAAATAGATAAACAAATCAAAACTAGATTTGTATAAATGATGGAATAAAAATAGAAAGTTAAAATTTTGGCATATTTGATGGAAAAGTAAATTTTCACTTAGAAAATTAAATATTATTTTTGAGATATATTGAAAATTAAGAATTTAAAAATGCCAAAAAAATACCCAAAAAATTTGCAACCCCCTAACGTCGTTTTGAAGACCATCGCCCACCCCCAAACCTCAAATTCATGCGAAATAGTCATGTAATCTAGTGTTAAATTCTTTCTCCCACGATCATATTGTTCTGTTAGCTACTTGAGAGTCCCAAAAAATACTTAAAAAAATCAGCAACCCCCTAGCGTCGCTTTACAATCATCAACCACCCTATAAACCTCAAATTTATAAACGCAAAAAAAATCGGCAATATGTCAAAAACTAAAGGAATTTTCAAAAAATTTATTCAAAGTTTTTTTCTAGGGAAATTCGATTCCCAATTGTTCAATTTTTATAATACTTTTCATTATCTTTTTCATGAAGTAATCGCCGAAAAACAAAAAAAAAATCACGCAACCAAAATTTTTTGTTTTATCTAAATATTCTAAGACTTTTTAAAGATATATTAGAATAAAGTGACGCGATATAAATTGATTAAATACGAAATATGTTGATAACTTAGTGGATTAAATTTTTCTTATTGCCAGACTGCGTCAATGAAACCGCTGCAGAATAAAAATTCTCAGCTATACGTAAATATATCAAGAACGTAATAATATATTTGGCCGAGACGTAAGATTGAAGCTTTACATATCTAACTATTTGACTAGTTGAGCAAAAAAATAAAGCCTAAACCGTAATATTTATTGATTTAAAATCACCGATTCACTGCGTTTAAGATTGACAAAAGCATTCAATCAAAATTTAAAATCGAATACGAATGATCTACAGCGGTTTTTGCGAAATAACTTCCTGTAAAATAATTGTACAATATGGATACGTGCGTCACTAGTATTCGAAACTACTAGCATCGAGTACCTGTAAGATGTCTCTTCCTTGTTTGCGCTGTGTCCGCATATTATCGAATGAAAATAAATGCATAAAATTCAATCATCAATTAAGTTTTAAATTAGTTAAATTGAAAATATATAACTGATACAATAAATAAAATTTTTTTATACAATTAATCATAATTTTAAGAAATATTAATCAGAGAGAAAAAAATATATATTAAAGATATCCAACTAAAAAATAAATTTATTCAAAAAACTCACCTGCGATAAATTCCTTTGTCAGTGGTTTTCGTGACGATGTAGTAACTTTAAAAACCGTAAAATCATGAATTCTTATGATAATACATGTTGTCATTAATGTTGACAATTTTTCCAACACAAAATTCCTAAGAGAGGTAGACGTTGATTTTTTTGGTTCTTGCTCAGATGATAATTGCTGCTTATTTTCGATTTTTGGTATGCTATCTGTTAATAATTAATAATAATAAATTATTTTCTAACTTCATTACTACGAATTATTTATTTAATTAACTCACTGTGATCTGTAGATGTTTTTCTCGAAGCATTTTGTATCTGACTGCGATCAATAAGTTCCATAAATTGTCCGCGAAATGAATTTAACGATTGTTGAAGCCATTGAGCGTGTGGTGTTGAATTCTCACGATATTTCGCCCAATGTTTGCGATCTGCCATAGCTAAATGATAGGGATAATAATCCACTTGAAATTTTACTACAGAAATTTGCAGGGCACCGCCATCTTTCAATTCAGGATGCGACGAACGTCCACCTGATGTAAAAATAAACCAATCAATATTTTTTTAATTGATAGAAAAAAACAACTTTTTAGATATTAAACTTACTGCCAGGATCATCGCATAAATGTAAATCAATTCGTTGTGATAAAAAGTGATAAGAAGTCTCTACAACATCATAACGAACAAAAAGTTTTGATATTGCTGTAGTACAGGCAACTTTTGATCGTGCTTGCTGCGAAATTTGGGCTTGATATTCCGGTAAAACCTTCAATAAAAATTATAATTAACATAAAAAAATATTAATAAATTCATTTAAAGTATGAAAATCGTTTAAAAATGATTTTCCGAGTAGAAAAAAAAAATGGATTAATTAATAAACTAAGAGATAATCAGTTTCAAACCTCTAGTTTTCGTGCTGCTTTAATTTTTCTCTCTACAAGAGTTGCTCGTTCAATCAAACTACCAAGTGAATCGATAAAATGAAGTGCAGCTTTCAATTGTGAGTCAGTAAGAACCCACAAGAGATCATCCAGTATCAGTACTAAACGAGATCCCATAACAAAACAATCTGTAAAAATAGAAATTATTTATAGATCATAATTTAATCTAAAATATTACCCAAAAATAATTAGAATTTTTGCTTACCAGAGATCCGTTTTTTAATTGTGATTCGACATCGCGCTTGATTAGTAAGCAAACGCAATGGCGTCAAGTCTTTATCTTTTGTACTTTGAGCTTCAATTCTAACTGTTTGCCACTCTAATTCTTTAAAAATTAATAATTGTCCACGATCTACATCTTTTAATCGTGTCATTCGTAAATCACAACGTTGCCACGTTGGTGATTTTGATTCCACCATAATTCGCGACATCTGAAATATAATTTTTTTTTTTTTAATATTCAATTAACTCTCAATTTACTTAATTTTATAATCTACCTGAACTTTAGCAACAAACGCTGGGCTTTTGAGGGTAACTGAAACAGTATTAACTGCAACAGTAATACCATCAATAACTTTATGAATAAAAGAATATTTATTTGCTCCGCCTGGAAAAGCCGCGGCATTATTTGGAGATGAGGGACTACGTAAATTCTCACAAGTAACAACTTCAATGTGAACTTCATCTAGATTCTGCAAAATAAACAGAAAAATTATCATTAAAATAAGTTTCAAGCGATAAACTGGATTATTAGTAATTTTAAAGGGATATTACCAAAAATATAGGTACACTTTTCAACTTTGTCCATTGTATTCGCAAAATGACTTTATTACACCAAGCACTAGTCAGTTTTAACCATGATGGCAATTCTAGTAATTCAGTAAGCACAGTTTCATCTAATTCCAAATTTGACAGCTCACCTTCACCTCTCAATGTACTCAAATTAATCTGGTCGGCTGAAAGATTTTTTGTAAATCTGCAAACAATCAAATTTTCATACTTGATCATTCACAATCTATTAAAAATATTTGTCAACATATTGACATCTATATATATATCAAAATAAAAATAATATCAATATTTTAAAACGTATTTAGATTTTTTATAAAATTAGTGTTATACCTTGACAGATGCTTTAGCAATTGATTTTTTATAATAGACACCATGTTCACAAAATATGAATTTTTTTCTAATAAATCGTATACACAAGACACTCATCTGCATTAAAGATTACAATATTTTTCTTTAAACACATATTATTACTAAATTTAAAGGTTACTTTCATCTACGTTATTTAAAAACCTTTAAAATTCCAGAATGATTTTTTTTTGTTCAATTTGACAATTAAAAATTATAACTTTACGAATATTGAAATAATTTAATGCTATGACTTTATTTAACACTCATGGAAACTATGGATTAAAAACTTTTTTTATTTATTAGACTACGGGAACACTATCGTATTGTACACTTGCTGCCTTATCACTATAATTTCACACAAACTGTAGCAAAATTTTTTTTCTACGTACACCGTGACTGTAGACGGTGAAAAATGAAAATAAGCTCAAGGTCGAGCGATCCGGTGGGTAACAATTACCGACAGAGTTGACTTTCCACCCGAGACAGAGCGCTCTTCCGTGCATTTCTCATTCACACACACAAGCAAAAATCTCCTTCACGTATAATAAAGAAATGCGTTGTGATATCATTGTGGTGATCGCTTATCATTCATCTACATTATCACCACCATCATCATCATCAGAGTGTCATCCGGACTGCGTCGCCTCTGTCAGTTCTCGACGACATTGACCATCATTGAATCGAAGTTTAGTCTAAAAATTAAACTCCTGCAACTGTTTTCCACAACGACAATAATAATAACCAGCTGCAAGTCACTGATATCGATATCGTGATCAACTATAACACGGACGCGAGAACGAAACATCCGGGCTGTGTCAAATGCGACAAGTGTGCAGCAGTAGTGGTTGAATAACAATATTGAGGTTATTTGCATTGTACATAAATACGTGCTTCTAAAGATGGCAAAAACCTATGATTATTTATTCAAATTACTGCTAATCGGCGATTCTGGTGTTGGAAAGACCTGTGTACTCTTCAGATTTTCTGAGGATGCTTTCAACACAACCTTCATCTCCACCATTGGTATGTGTGCTTCATTTTTCTGTCTTTGTCTGCCGTCTGGTCATCATTCGCGCGAACAAGTCGCGTTGCATTAGAGTTTCTCTAATAATAATGTTGATCTATACGTCTTCGATCATCGCGTGGCACACCCTTCAAAACATCTTCGTTTATATTCGATCGCGAATCACCAACAACGGACAAAGACTGCGTTGTTAAAGAAATATATACACGGTCCACTTTCAGTGTATTGAAATTTTATATGCGTACCTCTGAGTAGAGTCGTGAGTGTCAAGCCACGAAAACATAAAACGTAACAATTCTATAATTAGAGTTGGATATCTTGTTTTAATGACTTAAAATTGATTGTTCTAGGTATCGACTTCAAGATACGCACAATAGAGTTAGATGGAAAAAAAATTAAACTTCAAATATGGTAAGTTAATATTTTTTAATATGTTGATTTAAGTATTTTAATTGAACTTTAATTTTCAGGGATACTGCAGGACAAGAGAGGTTTCGTACAATTACAACTGCTTATTATCGCGGTGCAATGGGAATTATGCTTGTGTACGATGTGACTAACGAAAAGAGTTTTGAAAATATTAAAAATTGGATTCGTAATATTGAAGAGAATGCCTCAGCGGACGTGGAGAAGATGCTTCTAGGTAATAAATGTGAATTAACGGACAGGAGGCAAGTTTCAAAGGAGCGAGGGGAACAATTAGCTGTTGAATATGGAATTAAATTCATGGAGACATCGGCAAAGTCCAGTATCAATGTAGAGGAAGCTTTCTATACTTTGGCAAGAGATATCAAGGCTAAGATGGAGAAAAAATTGGTAAGTAACTATTAATTTTCTTGTTGTTAAAGAGGAAATGTACGAGTAGTATTACAAAATTCACTGTCATGAAGACTAATCACAATTTTTTACACTCAATTATCGTAAGACTCTTATTTGTGGAATTGCTTGATGCTATAGAATCATTCCCATATTTAGACGAAAGAATGTAATCATGGAAAAAAAAAATCATTAATTATTATTTCTTTGTTCCCTATGTCTTTATCTCTGTTTGTGGTGCGGGTCTATCTCGGAAGAAGGTAACTCTACTCGCTTGTTGTTCGCCAGCTTTAATTTATTTATGCCAAATTTGATTTTTCGTTGTTTTTAATTCCATTTCTTATGTTTGTAAAATATTATGGGTGAATTATATGTGCTTTTCTGTGTTTTTTTAATTTTTTAAATTATGCATGCTCATTTTTTCGTGATAATAACACTTGTGTAATGTAAATAATTTTGTTTTTTTTTTTTTTTGTGTTTAGGAGGCATCGAATCCCCCTAAAAGTGGTGGCAATCAATTGAAGGCTTCAGAACCAGCGAGAAAACCACCGAATTGGCTCACAAGATGTTCTATACTTTGACCCTTTATTATGATAATGAAGGTTACCTTATCTACTGTTTTTCATCGAAAAGGATTTTTCTACAAATTTAAATTAACACACGTTCGGGTTTTGTTTGTATCGAAAAATAATGGACGATGCAAATTCCCTTGACAGTTATAACTTTTTCAGTTTTCATAATTTTTTTTTAATTCATTAAATAATTATTCAATGTATTATTATTACCGTTTTTTTTTTTGTTTTGTTTTAATATCGGGAACACAGGGGGGAAAGTGATTGCCGTGACCAAATCCACTCTTGCACAGTACTCTTTTTATTACTCTAGATGTTACAATCTGTCTCGCAAATGAAAGTAATATGAAACTAAACGAAACAAATGATATTTTGCGCCTTTGATCGTACGATTGTGGCTTCCATTAAATTTTGATCATTGAGTAAATAGAAAAATATCTGTAAGAAATAAAAAAAAAACTTTATACTTCCTTTATTATAAATTATCCTTAACAAAAAAAAACATCTTTTATCATGGAGATATATATATTTTTTTCCATCAAATTATAATTGTAGAGTGTACGAATTTTGTCAAGCGATTGATTGAAATGAACATAGTTTTAAGGCCGAAAAATTGTTTAGGTGACATTTTTTTTTATTTTGGATTAATTTTTATATATTATTACTTTTCAACATAGACAAAAAGAAAAAGTAATCCCAGCAAATAATTGTGATTAAATTTATTTCATTTATAAAAAAGAAAAACACGAAAAATTATTGCATAAAACGAAAAATGTTGATATTATAAAAATAGTCAAAACTTATTCATAGATATTCGAAAATCTTCACTCAATTTATCTTTAATCGAGTAAATGTTTGTATGATCTGTTGATGTGTGTTCGAAGCCAATACAGCACAGCAGCAGTCAATGAAATTGCTCGTTGTTAGTAGAGCTTTTGCGTATTGACATTGTTTATGCCTTTTTCATCATTGAATTTGTTTTGTCTAGACTCAAATATACAAACAAACGAACGACGACTATTATAATACATTTTATATATTAATCCTATTAACAAATTGTGTATTAATTCATGAAAACCTTTTTATCCGCTGTACTTTTGATTTTATATATTTGTCCATGACACCATTGACTCAAGATACATGAGCTCTTTGTTGATGGCGTTGAATTCTTCATTTAGAGTATTGCAATTTTCGTTTTTCAACGGCATTTTCTGATCAAATTGGGTCTGATTACTGGATTTTTTTGCTGCTGGATTTTTATTTGAATCTAATTGCACTTCTTGAAGAACAGTTTTTCGACATCGACATTTTGTAGCCGAATTTTCTTGCTTTTTCATGAGGATTTGTTGTCTAAATTCTGCCATGGCTCGAAAAGAATTTCTAAGAGATTCTTGTTCATCTCTGAGACAGGTAACATTGCTAGAAATAAATTATTGAGTTGAATATTCTTTTTTTATTATTACAATGTAGAAGCATACCTTTGAAGCAGGGGAATGAATTTACTCATTTGATTTCGTAGTGCTTGCAGTGAATCCTCCATTAATTTATTGAGCATTTTTTGCTCTGCAAGGCTAGCTTCTAAAACCTCATTTTTACGCTGCAATTGAATACTCTCCAACTTACATATTCGAGCTTGATTAATTAAATGATCCTTACTTAGCAGAGCATTTTCCCAAGTCATTCGTAATCGAGCACACTCGGTTTGACTTTGGACTTTTTCATTTTCCAGTCGAGTTATCAAATTTACCGTGGATTTAACTTCTAATTTAGCATGATCGAGAGCTCTTCGTTCATTTTCTAAACGCACTTTTAATTCACACACTAAATTTTGACTCTCCATCAATTGAGCTTGGGTTCGTTCAAGTGCTTCCTGTGAAAAAATGACGGTCATATGAATACGTACAGACATAAGCATGTAAATTGAATTAAAAAACAGCATTCTTACGTCTTTTAATTGTAATTGAACCAATTTTTCGTATATTTTCAACTCCAAACCGTCAAAATCAATTGAATCAGGATTTATTGTAGAGGACATTTTGATGTGACGAAATTTAAATTTTACGTTGGCGTCGGAGCCGCCATTTTTTCCAAACGTTAAAAAAAAAATGGCTGCTCTCGATTTAATTTTCACATTTTTTAGGTTCCAAAGTGCATAAAATATATATTTTAAAAACTATAAATATAATATTATATACAGAATTAAAATAAATTTTATATCTAGTGGCTGTCCATAAATTGAATGTCTGATAGCAGAAGAATTGTGTTGGGCAGTGGCCTGGGTTGTGGGCTAAGAACTGTGATTGTTTGCCGATCAATGTCAACGTTAGTCCTGAAAAGTTATGTTTACAATGATTAATATTTATGTTTGGATCTTTTAGAATAGATAATAAATGCCTTTGAACCAGTCCACGATTTTTTCAGGTGAGAAATAGCTTGTAATCACTTTTTAAAATTAATTTTGTTGAATTAAATTTGAAACTCAATAAATGCCTTTGAACCAGTCCACGATTTTTTCAGGTGAGAAATAGCTTGTAATCACTTTTTAAAATTAATTTTGTTGAATTAAATTTGAAACTCAACTTTAACGTCAATTTCGTCTTGAACACATCTGACAACTCACCGCGCTACAACAATTGTCGAAATTTACAGTTGATAGTTTAGATTATATCCGCCGGTCAATTGTCCTGCCATTTTCTCAAATGGTTGAGTGCTGCATTCGATCAAAGTCAGCGTCTGGGTCCAGATGGCTCAGTGTGCCCTCGACGGGTTAAAACACATCCAACAAATTAGCTCAAAATTACAAGCTTTTTCTCAGCGAAAAAAGTCGCGGCTGGGTTGCGAGGCCGGGGGTTAAATACTTACACGCAAACAAAACCAGCTACATTAGTTTGTACAACATCGTCGTCTATGGAAGTTGCAAAAGAAATTGCTAGAATGTGATGCAATAGGTTCGGTCCAGCACTGACTGCAACTAATTTA
>MVJL01008252.1:0-11352 GCA_002156465.1 Macrocentrus cingulum
CTCCAACTAATCCACCGTTGAGGGAAAACAAAGGTGATTAAAGCCGCCCGCGGCCGTTCTCAAGTCAATGCAGATGTCCAGTCCGTATCTATAGTAGAGAGCCCAAGAGGAGAATTTTCGGGCATACTCGAGCGCGAATGTCCAGTCCGTATCTATAGTAGAGAGCCCAAGAGGAGAATTTTCGGGCATACTCGAGCGCGTCAGTTTAAGGTATGGAAAGTACTTTACACCTAACTGAATAACCTTAGAGAGTATTAGCCTCAGCCTTTGATATCGGGCCCTGGGCTCAGGGCAGACGATCAGATTAGTAAAAAAAAATCGATCATCTTAGATACTCGAGTGCCTTAGATTATGATTGGGGGGAGTCGATTTTGGTGTTAAAAAAATGAGTTTCAAAAATCTGCCGAAAGGGGGTAAACGTTTCGGAGTTAAAGGATCACGAATCTGTAAAAAAATTTTGATCCGGCTATTTCGAGCGCAATCGATGATTTTTTAATTGAAAGCAAATGACTCAAAAATGCTAAAAAAATCTGCCGATTGTCAGGAGCCCGGAAGTACAGGAGAGCCATTTTACCTCGTAAAACTGCGTTGCTGTATAAGTCGTCAACAATGCTTTCGACAGGACAAAGTTTTAATTTGAAAAAAAAAAGATCATTCAATATTGCACAAAAATGATTTCATGTATTTTTTTGTACAGATAACATTTTTCGACTGATCGGAACTTGCATATTAAAAAAAATAATAAAATACGTTTATTGGAGTATATCTCACGAAGTAACGGGTACAAAAAAACATGATATAAAAATGAAAATCTGTTAAATTATCTTTTTTGTTCGGAGCGTTTTTTTTATACTTTACACTTTTCGAAAATTTCCTTTAAATTAGCTGAAATTCCGCGTATTTCTGTCGAAAAAAGTATGACAACTAATAGCTGAAAAATAGGATAGCATTCATTAACCTAGTTCATTCCTAAACTGCGTGTATACATGTACTAATAAAAAAAACGTGAAAATATATGGATGCGCGGGGGATCGCCCTTAAACCCCAGGCCGCGCTCGCTATCCCGCCCTTATTGCTCAGCCATTTCGTATCACGTATACCAATAATAATAGGAATAATTTAATTTGTCACTTAATTATAATTAAGTTTTAACAAAGTGACTTGGGGTATATATAACTTGAATATCTGACGCGCTCGAGTATGCCCATGTCACTGTTTTTTTTTACATGTTTGAGAACTCGTAGGCGCCAAAAAGCTCACTCAACAGGTTAATACCATACTACATTTTATTTTGAAAATTTCCTAATTAATGCCTTTATAGAGGTCTTGACGGCGCTAGAGTATGTCACCATTTAGCGTCCTGGGCTCCCTATCTAGTAGGACTCGGTTCAGTTCTCGTGTCGCGAATCAACTCTGTCATACTTAAGTCTTGACATGAAGCCATCTGCTACTACACTTTGGTCTTAGTTCGCGGATCTTTAGATTAGACGAAGTCTCTGCCCCTGTATAATAAGCCCCGAAACCTGTAAGTTATGAATAAATAATAGAGATTGAACCTGAAGAAAACGTACGAGTACGAGTACGAGTTCGATTGAAAAATCTCTTAAGATCGGCCCTGGATAACCCGCTAAGCCCTGTGACCCTCACAAGCCAACCTTACAACCCGACTCTACGGTTCCCCGCCAATTCATGAAAAGCGCTGAGTAGTTGCATTTCAGATATCTTACTACTCCCTCCTCTCATTAGAAAACGCCTGCACCTCGAGCTACATTCGCAATTCCCAATACCCTTCCGGAAACTGATTAGCTGCACCTTCAGCAATCTTCTTGATCACTAAGTCTCCAAGGTACACTTCGTAGGTACTTTCATAGCTGCACGAGAAGTCACAGCCATCCCCGGTATTCAATGAACCCCGAAATCCTCAAGAAAAGACGTACCCGCGGAAATCGTGCAGGCATTCGAGTCCAAATTCAGCGCCGATTACGAGATTTGGACGATATAATTGAGATTAAAAGCTGTAGTCCTTCGAACCGTGAATACGCCGAGATTCATGAGAGCGGTGCCAGAGATCGAATACGAGTTAAACACTCTAGAATAATTTGATTCAATTTTAATAGAGGTAAAAGGGGATGATAGTGATACTTTTTCTGTAACTTTCTTTCGAACGTTACAATGTCTTCAATTTAATATTTTGATTTATCCTATTTTTCGGAATTGTCGATAGTTGTAAATGCCTCAATGGCTAACTCAGCGGCAAAATAGTTCCCATTATTATTACTACTGCTGGATATGCATCTTGCTTATCGAATGTGAATTATCTATAAAAATAAAAAACGATTTGAAAATGCAATAATTAAAATAGTGATGAATATAGCTATCATGATCTAGATGAATATCTTCTTCAGCCAGATTAACTTCTCCATTCCAAGCAGAACCCGGAGTCCGCTTTCATTATTTATCACGAATGTGAAGACACTTTCCGGCCCATATCTGGCTCTGGCTTCAATTGCATCCACATTTCCAACAAGATCACTATTTGAAAAAAATAACAAATTAATTAATACAGAAAAAAATAAAAGAAAAATACTTTAGTATATAGTCGATCGGTGGTCCGTGTGGTTGAGCGTTGCTTCGCCACGCGGAAGACCGGGGTTCGAATCCCACAGCGAGAGGTTTTTTTCTAGTGAAAAAAATCCCCGTGCCCGCTGGATCGACGGTATAATAGGCTGCACCATTATCGACTGATGTGTCATCGGTCGATGAATGGTGCAATTGGCACGGGAAAGCGTCAGTGACAGTCACCCGGCACTTGTGTAGCTCTGGCGGGCACCCTGGCTGGACAGAGATGACCAAGGTCTCTCTGCCCAGATAGGGGGGCAGCTCAGCTGCGCACTGTGTTAGGGTGAAGGTCCCTGAACGCTAGGCGTGGGTCAAAGGGAACCACTGATCGATAAAATTGGTAAATTCTATCGACCATTGGGACTTTGCCTATGCCGAAGTGTACTAACATGGGTTTTCTCTGTGGTTTTCCCATGTTACAGTGCTTAGCCACTGGGCGAATGCAGTACGCTAAAAGCACAAAACGGTCCACAGCCGCACGTTAGGGACACAATGCAGGTGACGACTGGGGGTAAAAGGCTTGATAGCAAGCGCAAATAGAGTGCGCTTGGCCTACAGAGGCTCCCACCGAAAGGTGCTTGGAGACTCTGCCCCCAACAAGGCCCAGATGTAAAAGGATTACAGATAGAATCCATACATCGTAAATCCAAGATAGATACTATAGTATATATAAATAAGAATACGATAAATAGTTACTAGTTACTACCCGGGAAATTTTTTCGGTGTCAATGGTTGGAGTGAAATTTATTTTCTCATCATTCATTTTTAACGAATAATTTTCATCAGAAAAGTGGAAGTAAAAGATTGATCGAACTTGAAGAATTATTTTAGGGATTTTATGAAAGAAAATAGTGAGTACATAATGTGTCGGATAATGTTCGGATGAGATTCGTTGCTATAGAAATATCAGTCATTTGGTGATGACTCACTTCATAGAATATTGTTTTTATCAGAACAAATGAACGTATGAATAAATGAACCCTATTCATTATCTTCAATTCGTTTTTATGTATGTTTTAAGGAGTAGAATCTCAAATATTATTTTCACTCGTAATGAAAATTAGAAAAGATTGTTAAAAATCGAAGAAACGAAGTAAATTTATTATTATAATGGAAACATACATAAAAATATACAATTGTTACGTCCGGATTTGGTATAATTCGGTAGCGAGAGCAATTTAAAAGGAGCAACCGGACGTTCCACAAAAGCTTTTTAACTTATTATTTATTTAGGGACGTTACGAATTCGGAGTGGTTTCATTAAATGTTGATAGGAAATTTTGTTACTTACCCATGAAGTTCTGCTACCTGGAAAATAGAGTAGCAGTCCTGGATGCCGAAATTACGACAGGAAAGAAAGCCAAATTATCTATTTGTTTAGATTATTATCACGTATTACACTTTCGATACTATATCTCGATGTTTAGATTATTATCACATATTACACTTTCGATATTATATCTCGATATTTACACGTTTAAAGAAAAACAAAAGACTATTGTTTAAGATTCGAGTTTGGAAATAGAGATTGATGTAAACTATAAAAAGTCTGTCTCAGTATT
The DNA here is from genome assembly GCA_002156465.1 of Macrocentrus cingulum. Taxonomy (NCBI): domain Eukaryota; kingdom Metazoa; phylum Arthropoda; class Insecta; order Hymenoptera; family Braconidae; genus Macrocentrus; species Macrocentrus cingulum. Next base: position 4,182 of record MVJL01008252.1, read on the forward strand.
ACGGGGAGTCCGCGGATGTGGTCGATCGACGGGGCAATCACTCGACATGAATTTTGTATCAAGTTTTAAGAGCCTGTATATTGACTCCAGAGACCTTAATCGACGTCGGGGCTATCCAGGCTATCAGCTTTTTGGAGGGACAATTGGTAAAAATCCTCCGCAGCCTGGCTACCACTGGCAGCGCCTCCGTCTGCTTGCAGAACCTTCGCCAGGTCTCCCTCTTCCTGTGCTTGATAAGCACCTTGTACTCTTTCTGGGTCGCCCTATACGTTGCCCAGTCTGACTCTTTGCCTGACCAGGTGGCTCTCCTCAGGAGCCCTCGTGACTCCTTTAGGAGTGTTTCCAACTTCCAATTCCGCTACCTGGCATCTCTATCGTTTTTACGTTTTCAGACCAGGTGGCTCTCCTCAGGAGCCCTCGTGACTCCTTTAGGAGTGTTTCCAACTTCCAATTCCGCTACCTGGCATCTCTATCGTTTTTACGTTTTCGATCGCGTCTTGCAGTTTGGATACCGCTGCGTCGATCGCTCCTCCGTTCGCGGGGTGCAGGTCTGCTTTGTGTCCCACCTGCCCACTGTCTTTCTGTAGATCGCGTCTTGCAGTTTGGATACCGCTGCGTCGATCGCTCCTCCGTTCGCGGGGTGCAGGTCTGCTTTGTGTCCCACCTGCCCACTGTCTTTCTGTATTCCTCTCAGTCCGTTAGCCTGGGGTTTCTATAAATCTCCTTGCGTGCGGACTGGGGTGACGCTCTCAGGGTGAAGGCTATCCTTTGGTGAACCGACAGTGTATCTTCACTGTAAACCTCCCATCTCATGATAAGCAGTGTCACGCTTCGGCTGCAGAGAGTAATATCCAGCACTTCCTGCCGCCTTGAGGTGACGAACGTCGGTTGACCCCCGGTATTGGTGATCTCGAGGTTCGAGATGCCAGGTACTCCAACAGGGCCACCTCCTCCTTGTTGACGTTCGTGCTGCCCCATATCATGTGGTGTGAGTTTGCATCACAACCTGCCCCGAAAGGCAGTCTTACATTTCTGCAGTATTCCGTCAACCGCTCGAATTCATTGGTTGGCGGGAATTCTGTTCAGTCGAAAGGGAAGTAGACTGACTAAGACCCAAGGCGTGGTGTTTATTGCCAATGTAAATGCATGCCGTTGGGTCCACCCCGGCCCCTTCATGGACGATCCTCCCTAGTCGCGTATAGATCCCGTTAACCTGCCCCTTACAAGCCCAGGGTTCTTGGATTAGAGATATGTTTGTCTGCTCTTCTGTGAGGCATCCGACTATGAGCTGCCGATGCCGTCCCACAGTGTTACAGGTTAATCTGGGCAGAGGGCAGAGGGCTGGGAGGTTCCAGTGCTTTGCAGCTCCTGCTGCATTCCGCGCCTAACCTCTTCCAGCCCGTTCTCTGCCGCCTCGTCGGCGTGGCGCCCCGCCTTTCGACGTCCCCCCTTCGCTTCAAGGGACAGGGAGGTTGGGTACACTGCTATGGGCTAGGCGGCCGCAGGTAACCCTGTGGTCGTCCGGCCTGTTGCCATCAGCTCATCACCGATGGTGAGGTTTTTTAAAAAGTGAGGATTCCACGGGAGAGCTAAGAAATATGCTGTCGATCCCGACAGAGCCTGCTTACCGGAATAAGGCTGTATACAATAGAGTGTCGCCTGGTGCTTCAAAGGCATCGTTCAAGACACTGCACCCCCAGTGTCACGCAGCTATCGACACGATGATGTTAAACTTTATCTTGGAGAGCTGATCCGCTGCAACGCTTTCGTTTGCTTGGGTCGGGTCTTACTCCCACCGGCTCCCTTATAGCTCCCGCAGACCAGGGTTTTGACTAGTCACCCTGTCTTGGTCCAAGACACAAACGCTCTCAAAAGCAGAGACGTCCCGCAGGAGCCTAGGCCAGCTTGTTTGTAAACAATTAACAAAAACTTCTCTATCGATAAATTTGTGTTTTGTAGAATTAAAAATTTTTTTCAAGCCGTTAGTATAATATCCAACTAGTTTTAAGGTTGGAAAAATTTAAATTATAGCGAACCAGCTGAAATAAAAAAAAATAAAAAACAGGAATTTGTTATATCAAACTATTGAATTTTTAAATGATTGTAAAAAATAGATGACAATACGGGTCAAGCTTTTGTATGATGAATTAATATTGTCCTTACAGTCAACTGTTTTTGGGAATTTTTATGATATTTGCAATGGCATTAGAGTTAAAAATTGTCATATCCCTTAAATTTACATTTCACATAATTTCATGCTGTTACATAGATATGTATGAATTTATTTTTCTAAGCAGTTGATAAACCGAAGAAAATAAGGAGACATTGAGCGATCGATATGAGTTAGATTTCGTAAACGAGATTGTTTAATTTGCGTAACAATAGGCTATTTTAGATGTACTTAACGTTCGTTCTCGTTAACTTGAGCATCTAAAGCGCTTATTTTCAAAACGTAGGGTTGTTTTTATACATATTTACTACAAAATACATTTTACTGAGCTCGTAGCGTTGCGAGTCGGTAGGGCGCAGGGCCGCTCCTCGGTTATCGCGGATTTTTTCTCCGAGCTGCGAATGATCTCAAGATTGACCGGTCTCTCGTTCTCTCGATAGAGATAGGTCTTTAATTTTGTAAGATCTATTCGTTAGCCACGGAGGAAAAATCCAAAAGGCAGACAACGTATCCAAAAGAAACGAAAGAATCGGCCGCGTGAATACCTACGCGGAATACGAATACCCCATTATTTTGTAGTGTGCGAAAATATTTCAATTTTTAAACTTAATATTTTATTTTCTTCTCTGGACGCAATGTTTTGCTTACGCTCCAGATCCGTTTAGACTCACGGCTCGAGTCACTCAATACCATATGTTATTGACATATTACATATGTTATCTTCTCTGGACGCAATGTTTTGCTTACGCTCCAGATCCGTTTAGACTCACGGCTCGAGTCACTCAATACCATATGTTATTGACATATTACATATGTTTTGATATGTTGCATTGTGCGTTGATATTTACAAGCTTACATAAAAACTTAACTTAACTTAACTAGACGAAACTAACTTTTGTTGCAAAATATTAGTACATGATATGTTGCATTGTGCGTTGATATTTACAAGCTTACATAAAAACTTAACTTAACTTAACTAGACGAAACTAACTTTTGTTGCAAAATATTAGTACATGAATAGTGTAAAATACACCGGTAATTTATGTCGTGGTCGAGGAATTGTTGAAAACGGGCGATTAGAAACTAACTTTTGTTGCAAAATATTAGTACATGAATAGTGTAAAATACACCGGTAATTTATGTCGTGGTCGAGGAATTGTTGAAAACGGGCGATTCCAATTCATAAGAGGTCACGGCCATGGGACGGACCTAATGCTGGCAGGAAAATCGCTCACGCTTGACCAATCGTATCGTCTCATGCAATCAAGGACACAACTTTTAAAACCTGCTATGACATTTGGGGAAACTACTTGAAAGTAAGTATATATTTTGAATTTCTTTATATTCAATTGAGTTCACAATTGATATAACTTCCCTTTTTCCAGCGTCACCGATACCAAGACACTGTTAGGGAGAAGGATACTTTAGAAGATGCACAATTAGCAGAAAAAAATGGTTTTGCCTTCTGCCGACTCCTACAAGTCTTTCCACAACATTCTCCAATCCGACAAGTCGGCCGACCTGAAGAAATTCGATAATGATGGTGGGACCTTTAATGTGGCCATGGTGCAACGAGCGGCAAGGCGCTCGACACTGATGTTACCGAACCCTGTACTCCTAGGGTAAGCCTCCGAAAATTCTTTCTACAGTCAATCATGGAACCGTCTGATCGTCGACGGGGCGATTGTTAATTTGAAGATGATATTGGTGACGGTTGCTGTTAGAAAGAGTGTATGTTGTTGAATTTGAAATGAAAAATAAAATTTTTTCCACGCTTTGACAGGACGTTCCAAATTGTAATTGTTTTTTTAACATTTCTTAAGCTTGTGTAGCTGATCCACTTCCTGCGGATGGCCTCAGGAGTCCGCGACAATTTATTGAGATTATAGAAACAGAAAATTTGAATTATAAAAGCATATATTTTCTTCCACGCTCTGATAGGACGTTTTGCACAGTGTTGGACAGTTGAATAGGATTTTTGAAGTATATCTCTAGCTAGTTTAATAATTCTATGCATCTTCCGGATAGTCTCAGAGGTGTGCGGAGACACGAGTGGGTTTTCAATTTGATTACCTTAGGGCCCCTGGCGCAGTGCGAACTGAAATTAAATCGGACAGAGCGACGGGAATGATTTTATTTGATATCATATGCAGGATTTTCACGATGTACAATTTTTCTAGTTTTATTCATCTAATTTATATAAGTTTATTGTTCAATCAGCCTGGCAGAGAGAGAGAAAGAGAGAGGGAGAGAGAGAGAGAGAGAGAGAGAGAGAGAGAATAACGGGACTTACAATGACGGTGAATTCACGGTCGGACGCGTCAGATGTATTTCAGGCAATTCAGGCTTTGAACTCCAGGTGTCCTGGTGGTTTCCGGGCAGTGGGGATACCTAGTGACGTCTGAAGAGAAGTCTCACAGTTAATTGCGTTCGATCGGCCGCGTCGTGATTTTGCGGCGGCTGTCGAGCAACACTTTCCCTTATTACTGACCTTCCAGTGAGTTTATCAATCAGTAATTCGAGTATTAAAATCTTGCACAGCATGTCCAGGTTCTCGCCAACTTCGTCCTCTCGTTCTGATAGTTAATAGTTAATTTATCCTCCTCCAAATCCCCCGAAGTTGGATCTCCACCCCTTGTCAAGCACACACTTCCGCTATTCTCGTCTCCCTTTTCCACTTAACAATTTACACCCGATTCAGAGTCACTCTTTAGTTGCACTGGTTGTCGACGAATTCACAGGTGTTATTAAGTTAACATTATTATCGCTAATATTATCTTCGTCACTCATCCTTTGTGAAAATATTTTTACTACATGACGCTGATGACGACAGCTGAAGAAATTCAGCAGTTGAAAATTTGAAAGATAAACGGACAGTCGTAGACTAGTTTTAAATCAATATACCTGTCATTCGAAAAAGCTGGAAGGAATGGCTGAGGCTTGCTCATCATGAGGAAAAACTCTGGTGAACAATTTTAACTTTTTAGCATGTCGCTGATAAATGGCAGTGCGTGACTGACTTTTTTGTCTTGCTATGTTCATATTTACAGTTCGTGCAAAATGAGATTATCCGTTGGATTGATTAACTGTTCGCTATTTACATCATTATAGAACGGTATAAACAGAGAATTCCTCACAAATTATCAATGTTTCTCATCACGAAAGCTGATGACGCAAAATTATTTTTTTCTGCTACCTGCTCGTAAAATGGCTTATTTTCTATCTGTGTAGCGGGTGTAAAATGGCTTATTTTTAGGTTCCGTAACTTGCGCAGGCGCTCTTTCAATACCTTTTATTTTAGACCCGAGCGCATGCGCATTATCGACCATTTTCATTTTACACCCGGACCTCGTGCGTTTTACGCCTCCTATGCTATGTTTTACGCCTCCTATACTATACACCTGGCCGCATCATCTTGGCGTTAATCTGCAACTCTATCGGAAAGTTTTTGACGAGGGTTTTCATGGTGGATAATAGGCTTTACGTAGAATTACGTAGAAATTGGCCTCCTACAGAATTTTTTCGTCAGTCGACTTGAACAGCGCGTTTATTTCAGACGTGCGACGACATTAGAAGTTATATAGTGCAGTTATTACCGGAGAAAATGAGTGACGATCAGATATATTGTAATCCGAGTACTCCACCAGAGATAGCTGCTGCTGCTGCTGAAGTTGTGAGCAACTCGTTACCTTCAAAATCTCGAAAGATATATGAAACCGCGTATAATACCTTCATAGAGTGGACAAGGAAAAACGAAATTGCCAAATATTCAGAAAATGTTTTTTGGCGTACTTCAGTGAATTGTCTAAAAAGTTGAAACCGCCGACTCTGTGGTCGCATTATTCAATGCTAAAATCAATGATGAATATTAAACACAAAATTGACATGTTCAATTTTAAAAACATTGTTGAGTTTTTTAAAACGCACATCAGAGGGTTACAAATCGAAGCAATCAAAAGTTTCAACTGCGGAACAAGTGGAGAAATTCCTTAACGAGGCACCTGACATCAAGTATTTGGACATAAAGGTAAGAATTTATTGATTGTATCACCTTAACTCGAAATATCTACGAAAATTTCACACTTTGTGAACTCTTTTAGAGGTTGTATTAATTATCGGCGTTACGGGAGCGTGTAGAAGCGACGAACTAACTCGACTGACCATCGATGATGTCAAAGATCACGGAGAAGTCAAGGTAAACAACATTAACCAGACGAAAACGAAGATTTCGCGGACCTTTGTTGTTCCTAAAGAGTTCACTCATCTTGTCAGGAAATGTCGAGATTTGCGGCCTGCAGATGCACCGAATAAACGCTTTTTTTTGAATCCCCAAAATAGCAAGTGCACGAAACAAGTGATCGGGCATAATAAATGCGCAAAAATGCCCCAAAAAATTGCGGAGTATTTGCAATTAGAAAATCCAGAGCGCTACACGGGACATAGTTTCCGTCGAACATCAACCACTTTACTGGCCGACTCTGGAGCAAATATTACGACCATCAAACGCCACGGGGGGTGGAAATCTGACCGTTCAGCCGAAATCTACATCGAGGATTCCATTGCTAATAAAAAAAAAATAGGCACCAAAATAATGCAATCAATTAATGTTGAAACCTCGACATCGGCTGTCCATACAACAAAACGCCAATTAGTTGGATATCTTAAACTGGAAACCATTAATTTTGGTGCATCTACGTCCAAATCCTCTGAAAATGAATCACAATTTTTCATTCAACGTTGTTATACCGATAGTGATTCTACTGATGAACTAACACCACCCAAAAAATCAAATAACAGCAAAAAAGACCAAATTGACGTACAACTTTCATCAGATCAATTAAATACCATTGTTAATCCTAGTGAAAATATTTCTATTATTATCCGCGGTAATTCTAACGTTACTCTAAATATTATTGATAAAAAATAAAATTTAAAAAAAAATAAAAACCCCTTATTCGTCCTCAAACAGAAATAAAAAATGTAATATAATAAAAAAATTTT
>MVJL01008254.1:0-33328 GCA_002156465.1 Macrocentrus cingulum
TAAAAAAAAAAAAAAAAAAAAAAAAAAAAAAAAGCGTCTGACAAAAAATGCTCTAGGCCTATAAAAAACTTGAGAATCTTTTTTTTTTTTCTTCTAGGACACGTGAGAATTAAAGTTAAACAATATTGTCCTACTTCACGTACGTTTTTTTTTTTTCTTTTTTTTTCATGGTTATAATATTTTACTAATTGAATAATTAATTGAGAGACAAATTGTCGTGATTCAACAACACAAAAATAATTAATAAACGTGTAAAATCATCTAAATACTTTTCGTTTGTTTGTTTTTTTTTTTTTTTTGCAGCAGTAGAAAATACGATTAATAACAAAAAAGTTAATTTTTCTTTAGCAATTTATCAGATACAAAAATTAATAATTAACTTCATTGTCATAATCCTCTCTTTTTGTTCTTAAATGAAATTTTGCCTAGTACCGTTCCCATGTTTTTTTTTGTTTTGTTTTTTTTTTTTTTGCTTTTGACAAAATAAATAACTAAATAATACATTCTGCAGATTTTTTTTTTCATCTAATTTTTCTCTCTTTTTTTCCATTTCAATCGAACGTTACATCACACATCAGGTCAACTTTTAAGAATCTCTTGGATTTCATTATTTCACCATCACTTAATCATCTTGGCGCTTAAATATTTAATTAATTCGTTTTTAAAATACATCTAAGTTGGCAAATAAATTGTCTGCTTTGCCTAAGTAAGTTTATAGGCCTCAAGTTGTTTTTTTTTTTTTTTTTGTATTATTTTGATGTCACTATCGTAATTCAATTGTAATTCTGTATTTTTCTAGTCTTAACACGAGGTCCACACATAAAAACACATGAGACAATTCTCGTAATTCTAGAGCGCGTCAAGAGAGAGAGAGAGAGAGAAGCCATCAGTGCGATAACACACAGCACATTGACGTATTACTCAGTTTTTTTTATGTTTATATATATATTTTGTTTTTTATTGTGCACTTTTCAGCTGTCCACTCAATAATCAGCAGGATTACCCAGAGATTTTTCGCAACAGTAGTTTTTAATCACTACTCAACGAGAAGACATTTTTTTCACTTGAGATTTGAGTCAAAAGGTCACCTATGGCTGCTATTACTCTGGTCATTCATGTCGTACAGTACCTGAGCAATAGTTCTCGACGATTCGACATTGCTCAGTGCCACACCGGCAAGATGGGGCTCATAAGCGCGCAAATGTCTGCGGAAAAACAATCGAAATTGAACGATATAAATTTATTAAATAGAAAAAAAATTAATTTTACTCACCTTCTTCCATGTGCAGAGTATATGACTAGGTTTCTGAGGATCAGAGCTGCCGTCAGGCGAATACTTTTCGTTACAGGACCCTCATTATCGTCCTGTTAACAAAGATATATTTGTAATGAAAAACAAAAATTAACATAAATTTGAGTAACACAACACTCATTTTCAATTCCGTTTTTTCTCTACGAGGAAAACAATGTGCACAATATTTTAGGTCAACAAACACAATGAAATCGAGGATTAAAAACACATATAAAGCATATCACAAGTCTAAAATCAACACGGCGTATCACCAAAAATTTTAGGACATTTAACTTGTTAATATCTTGATAAGGATGCGAGTTGGGAAAAATTTGTTAACAACCTTTTTTGTAGGTAATAAAATTCTCTACAAAAAAGGTCTCTTAAAAAAAATCCATATCTACAATAGTTGTCGAGATATTTTTATTTAAAACAGTAAGATATTTTTTGTATTTGACTTTAGACATGCGATATAAAAAAAAATCACTCAAAAAACATACTTTAAATTACAAAAAACAAAAAAAAAACAAATAAAAACAATAAATTATCTCATCTCTAGATATTCATAACTGAAAAGTATAAAATTTTGATGTTTCGTAATTTTTTTTTAGCACAAAAAAAAAAAAAAACATTCATCGGACTAAAGACTTTTTCGGAGCCTGCTGATCAAAAACTCGTATAAAAACATGTTTTATCATCTTCAGCGTATGATTGTGCACGTAGGAACTAGTACATTTATACACCGAAGGTATAAACACACAAAAAAAAAAAGGTGAAAATGTTAATGAAATGGTTAACTGAAGCATTTGAAAAATACAAGCAAAAAAAAAAAACTTATTGGCAAAGAGAAAACATGCAACAAAATAAAAAAAAAAAACCCCAATCAATGTTGATATGATGAATGATATACTGATTTTTCAAAGCGGGTTTTTGTTTTTAATTTTTACCTGTTCCGGTGGAGGATTTTGGCCAGGTCGGGGAGAAGAAGAGCTCGCGATAGCAGCAGCAGTGGGCTTGCTTGGCCTTTGCTGCATTCGTCAGAGGAACAAGAAATCCAAGTGTTATGTTTATAATTACAGTATAAAAATAGAAAGTTTCAGACAAGACAAAGAATATTATTATCTAAATATCATTCTTTATACTGTAGCTCATATATTATTTATTTAGATAGTTCAATTAATTTTTTTCAAGACCATATTGAGTGTTTTAAAAAAGTGTTTAATGTTGTGTGAGTTAGTTCTCGTGGTATCCATTCTCTAAGAAGTATTGATAAAAAACTAATAGATTTATCAAGTACCAGAGGAACCATATTGACAAGATAATAAATTACATAAGAAAAAAAATATCCAAAGACAAAACTTACCATTAGCTCCTTTGGATTAACAAACTCGAGAGCGTGCCTCTTAATCGCCTGGAACGCAGCGTTGGGCGAGTATCCTGGATGATGAGGCGTTGGAGGAGTCGAAGTGGAGACTTCGGTCTTTCCCGTGACCGTAAGCTGCTTTCGCCTGGAGGCCATACTGTCGGCATTGCAGTGCCTGTCATAGAGATGCGTCATGAGCGAGAACCTGCGTCGCTTGAGTCCATCGCAGCTGGCCCACAGGCAGAGAATCTCCTCGGGTCCATTGGGACAGTGCGCCTCGCAAACGTGAAGATACACCTCGTGAGCAGTCTTAAATTGCTTCAAGCATCCTCGCCACTCGCAGAGATACGCATTGGGATCAATTTTAATCGTAATTGTTTTCGTATCAGTAGTTTGCTGGCTCGTGGAGGGCTTGATCTCAGGTTCTGCCTTGACTTTCGTCTGCTTGGCAGGAGTTTGAACGGCCGCAGCTTGGTGTGGAGTTGTAGGACGCGTGGGCGGCGGTGTAGACGCCGGTGTCGGCGTGACAACGCGCGCAGGAACGCTGCTGGTCACAGAAGTCTGTTGTGTCATGGCAGGAATAGTTACAGTCATGGTGGCGGCGTTTGTCTGGGCCATGGTGCTGTTGACGATGATTGACCCCTGGGGAATATTGCCCGAGGTCGGCACCAAGGGAGGGATTGCACCGAGCGTCGAGCTCTGAATAATTGGCCGCGGTACTTGCGTTACAACGACTTGCTGTCCCTGCGGCGTCATGGCAACGACCTTCTGCGTGTTGGCCGGCCCGGCAGACTGCGGCTGGAGGATAATAATGGTCTTAGCACCGGTTCCCTGCTGCTGCGTCGTTTGGGCAACGAGTACAGTCTGTGCTTGACCCTGCACCAGTGCCGTTTGTGACTGTGCGAGCACGTAATTCTGTCCTGGCACACCGCCCGACACAACGTACTGCAGCTGACCACCCGCGCCCTGCTGCAGAAGCACCTGAGTCTGCGCGGGCGCTGCTCGAGCTTTTACCTGTCCCGCTGGAATGATAACTTGATTGTTCGTTTGGATCGCCTGCTGCACGACAATTTGCCGAGGCGCCGCGGCGACAATCAGTTGCTGTGGCTGCTGCGGCGTTGTTGCTATTTGAGGTGCGTCTATTTGATTTGTAAATGCACGAGGCTCCTCTTTTACCGGCGTCGGCTCAGACTTGATTGTCTCCTCCAGATCAGCCTCGTCGTCGATACAGTCTGCCGCCAGTGCGGCATAGAGATTCGCCGCTGTTGACGACACGGTCGCCTTGTCGTCGTCAGCATCTTCCGACTTGATACTCGACAGAGTGGATTCGATAGTTCCAGTGTCAACACTTGCCTCGGGTGACGTGGTGCCGTTTGAGTACTTGGCCTTTTTAATGCCGTTTTCCTCACTCGAGTCGGGCGACATTCGTTTCAAGCCTCGCGGAGCTTCGATCAACGCGTCGTCCGACACTTCAGGCTGAATAATGTTTGATTCGGCCTTGATTATCGCGTCGGACGGGTCTTTTATCGCCTTTTTCACGTGATTTTCCACTGGCTCCTTGTCGTTGAGTGAATTTTTCGACAGCACGCCGTTTATCACAGGCTCCTTGTCGACCTTTCGATCCAACAAGTCGGCCAGCATCAGTAACTGAAGTGGCTTAGAGTTTGTTGACGAGTCCTTTGACGAATCGTCGTTCTGCGTGTCAATGTCCAGACTCGGCGCACCATTTTGCAAAATTCCCTCGAAGCTCGTCAGGGAATTTTCCTCCTCTGCACCCACCCCTACACAGTCACGACTGCCAATCCCGCTACTCGACGCTAAAGAATTGTTTGTCGAGTCGGAATCCTCTGCTAGCGGTGTTGACAGTGCCCTTTGATTAGTCGTTTGTGACCTGCTCAGGATTGCCGGGAGTTTGCACAGCTTTACGTGGTTCTCCGGTAGTGTTGATACCGCTGTGGATGTCACTGTTTGGCTATTTGTGTCGTTATCATTATTTACTTCAGTCTGAAATGCAAAAGGGTTGTTAAAACGATTATTAAACATTTTGAATAGCAGATTGATTGAACTTTGTTATTCTAGGAAACTGGAAAGGAATAAATACCTTGTCACAATTATTTGCCATTGCTATTTTAGCGCCATTGAGCCTTTGGATTTTTTTCACAGGAAGATTGCTCTTTTGTTTCGAATTACTTGGTGCTTTTAAAACAACATTGCTTTGAGGATTAGCCGGGGTAGCTGCAGGTGCTGCAGGTTGAACAATGCCGGATAGCTGCTGCTGAAGTAGCCTCTGTTGCTGCTGTCGTTGGGCAACCTGAGTCGTTGAGAAAAAAAAATTTTTCACATTAAATAAATTCTTAAAATCCTTAATTTATAAAAATATGTATTTAATAATTATTCAGACGTGCTTATGAGTTAGTTTTCAGAAAAAAAAAAGACTATTATCAGTGCCTTTTTTGTTTTTTTACATCCTTAGAATGCAAAATATCAAAATTTCACTCAATTAGATAAATCAGAGATTTGGTATTAACATCAAGATGATGATTTGCGCTATAAATGGTTGCAAGGAAGGTCAGAGGACAGAGAGGATGAAAATTTGATTGACGAGAGGAGACACAATTAGAGAAATTAAGAAAAAAAAAAAACAAACAAAATTTGAAACGATACAAAAAACACTGTTAGCCCAACTACACAAATAATAAAAAAATATCTGATCAATTAATCGATAAATCACACGAGCTTTCAATATAATCTCACACAAAAGTCCATGCTCAAAAATAACAAGAAAATAAACCACAATTGAATCACTCTCAGACGGGATGAAAATCAGTGCCACTCACGCTCGCTATTAACAAAAAAAAAAATAATTGATTAATAAAATATCAAAAGATTTACAGAAAAATAAAAATAAAAACTGTCAGATCGAGGTGATTTTTTTGAGCCAGGTACGACTCATTTTCTAGTAAAATAAAAATAAAAAATCCTCGAAAAAGTGCAGAAATCAAGTGCAGTGCCTATAGGGAGTATGATTGAATTGTCTGCGCGATCAGAGTTATTTAATACCACAACAATACCTGGTTGCTGGTTATTAGCTGGTTGGCACTGATGCTGGATGCGATGCTAGTAGTGTTTGTTACGCAGGCATTCGAGGTAGACACACAACTCACAGCGGCGCTGGGCATGCAGTCGCCGCTGACCGTTACCTTGGTAGCCAGCAGGCTTTTTATAATGGAACTCGATGTCGCAGTGCCACGATTATCATCCTTAGACTGCACTACCTGGACTACTTGTGGCTGTTGATTTTGCGAGCCGCTTGCAAGCAGCGCTTGGCTCAAGTGCGGATGTGCCACAGATACCTGATCCACACCAATTACAAAATGCTCAAACAATTCTAGCCAATACGAATTACTCATTATTCTACCCTCTAAGCCATCTAACTAGTGTCTGAATCCTCATATTACTCAATATATATGATTCATTACTGCAGCGAAATATTATTTTATAGATAAAAGCTATATCCACAAATTCACCCCTCACCATCCGTAAATTGATAATATTAAAAAAGGCTCTTAAAAAAATAATAAAAAAATAAAACAACACAGATTGAGTGGATAAAATAGGACAGATGATAAAAAACGTCAACATTGATGCACCATGGTCTCGAAAAGAAAAAAAAAAGACGAAAACTCCTTCGAAAAGTATGTTAGATTTGCAATTTTTGATTTCAAATAAGTGAAAATGAAGATTAAATTATTCCCCAATAATATCGCAATAGATTTCACCAAATATTGTTGGTTTTTCACTCATAAATCTCACTGTACTCTGCCAATTGTTGAATTAATTGAAGAAGCAAGCAAAAGCAGCAAGTGTGTGAAGGTGAAAAAAAATTTTCAAGAGTGACCAGAATAAATTTAGCAGTGAAGAAAATGAAAAACTAGACATGAAGAAAAAAAAAAGAAAACCAAGGGCATGAATTGAATGACGTAGAGAGAATTCAGGACTCGGACCCACCTGACTTTTAGAATCAACCTTGGTGGCTGGATTCGAGGTGGTTGAGGATGGCTTGTTTGGCGGGGCTGACAAGTGGGCCTTTAGTATAGGGGAGGCGGGTGTCGCGATGGTGGTGGTGGTGGTGGTGGTCTTGGACGTGTTATCAGGGGCTGTGCTATCAGGAGCAGGATTTATGGGCGTGATTGTACGCTGTTGAACGGGAAGCACCTTTACTGGAGTTACGTTGCTGTTGGCCGGCGATGTCAGAGTGACGGTTGTCGTTGTGGCTGTTGACGTGGTCACCAGGGTGACGGTATTTTGGCTCGGATATGTCACAGGCGCCGGTCTGTCACGCACGCGAATTCCCTCGTAGTACTGAGTTCCTGTGGTCTCTCCTTTCGCCGGATTCGGACCGACTGTGCCTCCAAATACCGATCTATATATCAAACAAAATCACACAATAAATAACCCTGTCAAGATAATTTGACAATAAATAATAATTATACCTGACACAACGTGGAAAATGGAGCGGCGCGATGACACCTCTCCTGCCAATTTTTGTACAGCAGCCAAGATACTTCTTATACAGCTCTTCCTGCTCGAGTTTTATGCCGGCACTTAGTTCAAACGTGGCTCGAAGCCAGCCCAGGGCAAACTGCTCATTTTCCTGAATTATTTGCTGATGAGCGTGCTGCTGTTGCAGAGAACTGGCAAGTTCCGTTGCCTTTGTCTGGGCCTTTTGATTGGTTGGAGTGGCAGGGGTTGTGGGTCGAGAAGGCGTTGGACTAGCTGTTGCCTGCACCGGTGTGGAAGTAGCAGTTACCAGTGTTGTCGTGGAAGTGACGGCATTTGCGGCGGTAGTCACGGTTGTCGTAGAGGTTGCCGGAACAGAGCTCACGCTTGTGGTCGAGGGCTGCTGCTGGGCAGCTATCGTCGATACAGTCTCAACGACCCTCATTAAAATACATGCCTTGGGTCCGTAACTCTGTGCCTCAACTGTCACCAGAGCCACGAGCGTGTCAATAGCTCCGCGAACCCTGGCGACACTCGTGCACGGGCGTTCGCCCAGCGACGTCAACGCGTAAAGACACTCGAGTGTATAGACAAGCAGGGCAATGTCACTGAGAGCTAAAAACCGACAAATCAACTCGTAAACACTGTCCTCAAGGCCTAAAGTCACTAATTCCTCATTGCTGTCCTGCTGACTAACTTTATTGAGCACTTCCAGGCATGAAATCACTATGAATCGATCGGTCGACTCGACACCACGTGAAACACACGACAAAACAACATTTGTAAGCCGTTCTCCAGCATCTTTCAGCACTATTTCACTCGCGATATTGCCCAAAATATCAAAACCTAACTGATGAAGATTACTCCATCGTGCGCGAATACACAGCAAGATAAATCGTAGAAAACAGCGATTTCTTCCTAGAACCGCCGCGTTCTCCTGGGTAAAACTGAGATTGCGAAGAATTGAGGCTATCTGAAGAACCCGCTGACCATAAGGATCCTGCGTGCCAAGGGTTCTACCCACACAAAACAAATCCTTGTCCTCATCCTCGAATTTTATGGAATTTTGATTCTGATCTAGACCGTCATTGAACAGAGAATCCATTTCATCGAATCTGGGACACTCGATAATTGGATCAACATCCATGGGTGTTGATTCTTCGCACGCTACCTCATCCTCCTTACGATCCTTCTTCTCTTTCTCGCGTTCAAGGGTTTTCCGTCGTGAAAATGTGTTTGGACATGTGGCAGGTTTTTTCATAAAGGTCCTCTCGTCAGTCAGATCAAGCACATCTGGCCCATCGAGTACATCCGACCAAAAAGAGTTGATTGAGTAGTTTCGCACGCGAGAATAGACCTCGATAAATAGCTGACGAGTGCCAGGGGAGTCAAAGACTCCCGCGTGCGCCAGTAAAATATTCACAAGCCGTGGGTATTTATCTAGTCGCAATGAGTGCTTTCCCTCGTTTGATAAAAATGTGCAAACATTTATCGCAAAGTCCTGCTCGTTCGGCAGTGGTGACAGCAGCGACAGGGCCAATTTGTCGTAATTTGACGGCTTGTACAGGTCGGCTGACAGGCCATTATAGTCCCTCAAGGATTCTACAAAAATTCATTCAATCAAAAAATACATTATATTGAAAATAAATAAAACTAAAGATTTAAATTTTCATTTAAAACGTATTAAATATTTTTTTCCCGTCACAATAATGACCGAGAAATAAAAGAAAATAGTCTCTTAATAGTACATTAATTTACACAATAATTTCCAAGGAAAATATACTCACCAGCCACATTGTGCTGATGATGATTATAAGTGAGAGGAACCGAGTGTAAGGATCTGGCGGACCATTTGCGATGTCGCGAGTCCTCATCATCATCATCCGCTTGATGTCCATCCTCGCCAAGAAAATGTACTTTCTCATAGCGATCAAGATACCTGCAATAAATGAAGATTAGAATTGGGTGACTGCAGGTGCAAGCGAGCAAGCCCGCGCGCGCGCGCCTGAGCGTGAGATTCGAGAAAAAAAAAAGCGTAATCTAATGACATAATGTGTGTTGTGAGTGTGTGTGGGGGCAAGAAGCAGAGGAAATAAGTGACCGGGCACGTGACTGTGCCGTCGCGACGCCGGCAGCATGAATGAATCGACGGGGTCGTAGTAACGTACGTGAACGTGAGGCACCAGGATCGTCGGAGAGGGGGGTGAAAGAGACGTGAAGAGAGGGAGGAAGTGAACTACTGCGAGTGACGCTTCGTTGTGCTGCTTCAGATCGTTCACCTCAGCTTCAAGGTCGCCCTATCTCTGGCTGTCGCATCCAGCTACTATATTTAATTGGTGGCGCATCATCAAAGTACAAATAATGCATGCGGTCATTTCTTACCGAAGGTAAATCTGCTTCAAACCAACACCGCTGTTGACACAGCCAGTTGGCAGGTGAAATTGATCAGACAGCGAGGCCCACTCGTTCCTGGTGTTTACCTGCAAGCAAAATACACCAGTTAGTTTGTTTGATTTATCACGAGTAGATGCCAGAGAGTGCTGATCAACAGTGACTGCTCGCAGCAGGTCCACGGCACGACTGACAGTTCCGAATCAGCTGATCGTCCGCGGCCCCGACGAACGACGAGGCGGGGAGGGGACTGAGCGCGTTTCAGGACGCCGGGGGAACCAAAGGGGCGCCTAGTCGGTGAAGGCCGAGGGGGAAACGACGACCAAAGCGACGAAGATAGTGAGAAAGCTCGGCGGGAGGGGACACACACCGACGACGACGCGCGGTCTACTGCCGTCGCAGATCAGCTGATCTGCCGGCAGCTCGTGCATGTTCTTCCTCGTTCCCGCCACACTTTCCTCACGTAGACCAGCCTTTTTCCCGCGCGGTCAATGAGCTAGTGCACGTGAATGGACGCGCCCCACGTGCTTCACCTCAAAAACGCCCCCGAAAAGCGCCAGCAACTTGGCCCGAAACACTCCATTCCTATATATCTGCAATCTCTCGAGCTTTTTCGTCGCCAGCTGGTTCACAGTCGCACAAGGCTCATCATGGTGTCTTCATCCACTTTTTTTTTCTCTTCCATGCCTAGCTCCACCGTGTTAACCACATGTCGTGCGTGAAATTTTATCTAAATAACGCTAACATGTGGGCTTTTCTTTCTCTGTGAATAAAAGATTGTAATAAATAGAAGCATTCAGTCATTAAAAATAAAATTGCTAGCTATAAATGTATAGTTACATTGTGTAGGAGTACCGCGAGATATTCGAGGATATATTTGATACAATATTTCAAGTGATATCCATCTAACCTGATGTAAGATAGAGGCGAAACCTCTGTGATAGAGAATTAGTTAAAAAATAAATAAATAAATAAATAAATAAATAAATAAATAATACAGCTACGGCTTTCTCGGCACTTAAAGTGTGAAAATAGCAGTGTTTGTAATAAAAAGCGAGAAAACATGCACGTCAAACTGAGACAAGTAATTGAAAAGAAAAAAAAAATTAAATCAATAACTATCATAACTTGCAGGCGTAAAGTGTCCAATTAATCACGATGAAAAATTTATAAAAGTGCTCACACTTTTATTCATCGATTATATCAACACTGAAATAAATAAAGTATACTACTGTTTGATATTAGAGAATGAAAAAAATAAAAAAAATCAATTGACAAAACGATTAAGTATTGAAAGAAATTAGTGTTGACACGTGTGTGTGCAGAGACATCAAGAGTGTTTTTTTCAATTCTTTTGTTTCGTCGCAGTTTCTCAGGCGTCGCAGTGTTGCCAGGTTGCGCCGGCAACGTCGCCATCAGTGTGTGTTGGGGTCGGGGTATCGGCGCACAACTGGGCGCGGTGTTGCCGTATCGACCGTGTGAGAGAGTCCCGGGACACCTGACCTGTCTTTGCTTCCCATTTCTTTTATGCCTTGGCAATAATTATTCCAGAGGGCCTGGCACACTACATCTTGCTGACCCTGAGCGCCATATCAAAGCGATTCACGTCTAAAAAATAAACTAAATATAAAAATTAATAATTGTTAAAAATTTGCAGGTATCGGCGCGCGACGACGCTACTGCCTCTGGGAAGGAAACCATCTTCGTTCCGTGTCCACAGCGGATCTGAACGGCTCCGAAGCTCGACCGATCACACTTGTTGAGGGGGACAG
Organism: Macrocentrus cingulum; assembly: GCA_002156465.1. Taxonomy (NCBI): domain Eukaryota; kingdom Metazoa; phylum Arthropoda; class Insecta; order Hymenoptera; family Braconidae; genus Macrocentrus; species Macrocentrus cingulum. The sequence goes on from MVJL01008254.1 coordinate 11,318, forward strand.
AAGCCTTCTAGCCTACTACCGCGCCGATTCGCTAGATTCCCCCCTCCTCATGAGCCTCTGAGGCACCCGTGGACCTCGCGGTAATCGACTGACCCTGACCTTGCGCCACTTCCGCGTCATCCCTGCGACTTGTCGCTGTCAATTTTCGCCCACACTTGATATCGCGAGTGCCGCGGGGTTGATTAACCTCGCACGGCAAAGATCGCGTGGACCAACAAAAAAAATATTAGCCACGCTTTCCCAGCACCAACGGGCTCACGACACAGTCTCCTGGCTGTCATAAACTAATAAAATTCACTCTCATCCACGAGAGATTGACTTTTTTCAAATAAATAAAAAAAATATGACCATTTGATTAACACGATTGTACTCTAAATAGTTGATTGCCTGTTAATCTTGAAGGATAAACGTATAAATATGTGTTTTTTAGGTTAGTATCTACCTGGTCTATTCGCAGAATGAAACAGTATCTGAGCGTTGGGGCGATTATAACACGCCGGAAGTAGTTGGTGATTGTTGGGTACAAGTATTTCACTTACTCGGCCACGACGCACGTGCTTCTCAGTCGGCGCCGTAAATATTTTAAGACTCAACTTCTTACACTAACATCACAGAGAGGACAACAGCCTCAAAAGTGTGTATATATGTGACAACGCCCAGATTTTCACTGTTATTCAATTCACTAGTTGTACATAATTAAATAATGACTGAACTTCTTGATCTCCAATAGTATATAGTAGCAGAGAGAGGGACACACACAGTCATAGAAATTTTATCGGCCAAACGAGCTGGCAATTAAGTCGGTGAATTCATTGCGTGTTCGGGAAATGTTTAATATCGTGTTAATATGTTTTTTTTTTTTTCCACGATAAATATCTCATCAATTATAAGACACATATGATCTGTGTGACAAAGGGTTAAATTATTAACCTCAAGTTAAAATAAACTGTGTGTTGTCTCTTTCTGCAGGTATTACAATAAATGCACAAACGCCTGAGGTATAAATACTGCATCAGGTGAGCACAGTAGAAAGTGCAGCTGTCAGGAATATAAAGTAATAGATTGAATGATACAAAACAACTTACTCTTATCCATCCTCCATGAGCAGTGACGAGAACGTAGAGTAAATACAGATCTATCTCTTTCCCACTGATTTTTGGTGCTCTCTTGAATGGCGTGCTGCATACGATTGCCCGGGAAGGAGATGAAAAAAAAGAGAAAAAAAAAAAAAAACAGGATTAGTTGATTGGATGACTTGGCTGGACTTGAATAAATGCAACAAAATGGATACACTACCCTCTGGTCTCGTGGAAGTGATGGAGTTCTTTTAGGAAGGTCTCTCGTTCTCTCTCGTAGGTGACCGGGTCCTTGTTGAGGATTTTGGCCATATTCGTGCCTAGTGCGTCGTAATCAAGGCCTATAGATCCGCCACTCGTTGGCAACGGGGAATAATTGGTGGACGCACATGGGCGCCTTTGACGGGTGTACATCTGCGCGTGTCTCTGCTCCGGTGATACCACACCGAAGACATTGAGATGTGTGTGAAAATGAGATGAATCCAGTCGTTCAGGACAGACGGAGAAATATCATGGTTGAGACGTCCACTAATAATCCATCGTATTTTCTCACTTGTCACTGAGTACAACGACACACACTCGCAAATCTCTCGGCATAATTGCAGAGTAACGAAGGAATCTAATGAAACAAGCAAGGAATCTTTGCACACAGTTTCCTTTTGGTTTTCGCACGCGCGACGACGACGACGACGACGCCAGGGGGAGGAAGCGGGAGCTCTCGAGGGGCCGACGAAAAAAAAAACCAAAATAATAACACAAGGACTTTGTCCACGTCCACGGGAGCAAGAAGCGCGGGCGGCCCAACGCGAATCCGTGACACGCGCGCGGGGGGGTTAGAATCTATGCCTTTACCGAACTGTTTCACCTCGGCGTTGCTTGACGTCCCGACCGTATATCAAAATGGCGTCCCTCGCGGCATCCCACCACACATTGCCGCACTTCTGTACCTACACTCTACACACACGCACCGCACACTACACTACACTGTCTACAGCCTATCTACACGGTGTACTCTGGTGAAAAAGAGTCATTTCCGCCCGTTGGGGGCGCGCGCCAGCGCCGCACTCGTTTCATTTTTATTTTTTTAAATTCTCCCGCTTTTCACAACCACTCTCATTTATTTATTAATGCTGCTGATACATTTTTCGAAGCCACGAATATTCTTGATTCACAGCACTAAAAATCACACACACACACTCGGGTTCTTCATGCGGCGATTTATTTTTACTTTCAAAATGGTCGGCTGGCGTTTGAATTTCTCGGTCCGCCACCGGTAGAGGCGCTACCTGACGTACCGTCACCCGCCATCTTGCGGCTTTGGCGCGAACTTCGAATGCTGTTTTCTGTGTCGATGTGTATGTGTGTGTGTGTGTAATAATAAAATACTGATTTGGCTTATTCTTCAATTTTTTCATCCAATTTATCAGGAGGACATTGATGCACTCAATGTAGAAATTTTGAGTCAGTTATCTCAATTTTTTTGATGCTCATTTTTTCAGGTCACACACTCGACTACTCACTCCACTCGCAGGCACCTCGCGTGAGACTGTTTATGTTTTCTCTGTCTCGCGCGTGGACGCAACATGTCACGATAACACACATGGAATAATAGATTACTCTTCTTTAATTTTGTATAACCAACAACCCAAATTTATTTGTCCACACAGAACGAGAGTATTATAACACCCTGCTGATGTTGACAGTCTGGCCAACTAGCCCAGGTGATTTGTCGCGATTTCTTTTTTTCCGGCAGCGGTTGATAAATATTATTGATTAATAATAATTTAGACATTTGTTTGTGTACTTTGCGTGTGAAAGACCGCGCATTATTCACGTTCACGAGCCCGTAAAAATCTTAGCACGCGCGTACTTCATATAAATGCCCGTGCACTTCCGACTTCCGTGGAAAATTAAGACTCCCTGTTGCACTATTGACCGCACGGTAGCAGCACCGTCCAAGCGGGGGAGTACTGCGTATTTTAAATTTTGTAAAAAAGTACAATATTAATTAATTAACCTCAATAAAATGGTTTATAAGAGGAAAAAAACCGTACAGGGTCATGGAATGAAAAAAGGCTTGAAGACTAAACGAAGAACAAAGGATCTTGATGAGGTGAGATATTAAAATCAATATTTTGTTTGCCTCATGTTTCACGTGGATTCTATACAGCTTCGTGTTGATTAAACCAATATTTAATGAGGTTAGGCTGTTAAAAATACAATTACTTATTTATAAAATTATTTAAAACCTTCTAAACACTATTTTCAATATATTTATCCGTTCAAATATTGGCAATTCTCATTGATAGCACGTTTGTTTGAAAAATTTTTTTTAGGTTATGTATACCTGAATTTAAAGGCTTTTAAAATAGTTTTTTTTTTGTAAAACTACATGCAAATACTCATTATTAATGATAAACTGATTATATTTCTTACAGATTGACCAAGATATTAAGCCGGAAAACGCGTCGAAATTGTTAAATCAAGAGATTGACTTTGATAAGCCAGGATCAGCTCAATTTTACTGTGTTCACTGCGCGTAAGTATTTACCAGTGTCAATTATCCTTCCAAAAACCTTAAAAAACAAATTAATAACCAACAATTGTTTTATTGCAGGAGATATTTTATAAATCAAAAAGCACTGGACGATCATTTTACGACAAAAGTTCACAAGCGTCGTATGAAAGCTCTGGAGGACGAGCCATATACAATAGAGGAATCCGAACGTGCTGCAGGGCATGGCAACTGGGTTGCAGCAAAGAAAAGAAAAATAGAAACTCTCACAGTTGAAAAAGTACAGCCATCAATGGACATTGAACCGGGTCAAAACAGTCAAGTCACCGTAAACTAACATCTCAAAAGCAATTAAAAACAAAAATCCACTCATGTCAACAAGAACCATAGCCATGAAAACCTTCCGGAGTATTCGCAGAGCTAGCCTATCACTTTTATCACGTCACTATTCATCAAAAAACTACAAATCCGCTCTATTTATCACCGGTAATCGTGCCACAGATGATTTTGCATTTCTAACACCCTATTTCGACTTTGACCAACGTTTCTCCGACATGCAGAAGCTACAGGCCGAGTTAAAACTCCGAAATCTCGATGTAAACGCCGAGGAGTTAAAGAAGTCATGGGATTTTTATAAAAACATCAATTTATCGCAGCTAAAAGTGGATGAAAAACGAGATCAAGTTGCTCACGCAATTCGAAAACTTCAGAAAAAAACTGAATTGAATGATGAGGAGAAGCAGCAGATCCAGGGCCTGAAGGTTCAAGGCAAAGTGCTGAAAGAAGAAGTAAAAAATATTAAATCAATTTTATGGGACATTGAAGACAGTGTAATAACAAAACTTCTGGCTTTGCCAAATGAAATAGACGATAAGACGCCTCTCGAGCCAGTAATTTTGCGTAGTGTCGGTAAAAAACCACAGACAACGCATCAAAATAGTCATATTGTTATTGGTGAGTCTCTGAAACTCATAGATTACAAGAGCCCGATGCACTATTACCTCTGCAACGACGCTGCGCTGTTTGAAATTGGAGTGTTATCGTGGATTGGAAAGACGCTTGGTGATGAGGGACTAATTAAAGTGGCTGGAACAGACTTTAGCCGAAGTTTTGTCGTGGAGGCAGCAGGTATGAGGCACTACGATCCCCTTGATGCCTTTATACTTGCCAATAATGAGGCTATTGACAAGAAATCGTGCAATAGACTGCATTTAACGGGCGGAGCAAGCCTAATATCGTTCCTCGTGATGCACACGAAGCAACTAATCAATCCGCAAGACTTTCCGCTGGGATATTACGCTACTGGACGATACTACTCACCCCCGGTTGAACCCGCTGTTGGGCTCTTCAACGTCTGCCAGGAGTCTGTTGTCCACTGTTTGTCCATGGTGAAGGATCCAGAGTCTCCCGAGCATCAAGTCGAGATGCAGAAGCTGCTGAGCACTACAATGCGGCTGTACGATGCCCTTGGAAGGCATTACCGTGTTGTTATGCGGCCTGCCGGTGAGCTTGAGGCCTGGGAGAGCTTGCGAATTTCATTTGAGATGTGGTCGTGCCATTTGCAACAGTATGTTGAAGTAGGACACATATCATCTTGTGGAACGTATCTCAGCAAGAGATTGCTCATTGCATATCAAACTTCTAAGGGCAGAGATTATCCTGCCATCATCTCGGGAACTATTCTCAGCGTGCCGAGATTACTTGGATGTTTGCTTGAAGAAAATCCCGTAAAATTTGAAATCCCGCCGCCTGTTATTCTTCACATGCCTGCTAACGATCCTCTGAGCAAAAACTGAGTTATAACATCCTGAAATTTAATTCAAAATTAAAGAGTTATTCACTGTAATAAATGTTATATTTTTAATTTTTACTGAGCGAAAAAATCGCAGTTTATGATGTAAAATATTGTCAAATAAATTGGTCAGATAATAGGGCATGATTGATCTACAGTTTTAAGAATTTTCTATTAATATCCAACTTCTAAATCCCTTTAATATTCCATGAGTAGAACGTTACGATACTACGGCTGGAATAAAGAAGAAAAAGCATTATTTGTACACTGATGAAAAAATTAGTTTCACTTGAGAAAAATTAAAATGAATATTTTTAACGAGATATTTGATAATTTAAGCGTCATCTAATTGCAATAAAATCAATTTAATTGCCTATTATCACAGGTTTTGACGAATTTTTAGTCGTTGTAAAATATCCAAGCTGTGAGAGAGCTTTTGAAGAAACTTTTTCCCCTCTAGAAATTAATCGTCATTTTTACCCTCATTTCCACAATGAAAAGTACCCAACTGTGTTCACATAATTGTTAATAAAAATGCTCTGAAATTCTATTTACCTCCAGTTTCTTCTGATAGTCAATAATCAAGAGTATATATCGCGCCACGCCTCTTTTTATCCAGTATGCTTGGCGCGCTATGCTGGGAATTTCCATAGACAGAATAAAATTCATTGAGAGAGTCTCTCACTGCTAGTCAGAGCGTGCAAACACGTAAATGTAATTGTTGCTTTGACGTGTGGCATTTCAAGGTTGAATTTATTTGGCAAATATATCGTAGGAATGTTCATTAATTTATAAAATATCTTCCAAAAATCCTCCGTAAACATTCAAATCACCTTTTTTATCCTCAGATTTGCTGTTTCAAACCAATTGCCCAGTTTCTTGCTCTGAAAAAATAATTGAAAATATAATTAATGTCAAGTTTTCGGTGGTTTAGTTGCTTCTAAGCTTTGAATCATGATTATTATATCCCTCAAGGCTCTTAAAATATCGTCTATCATTAAAATCATTAGTCAAAGCCATTTACTGACTACTTGAACTCGTTTTAAACCCATTCAAAAAAGATTTTTGCTCAATACTTTTCAAGTACAACAAAATAAACGACTTGACAGACCTCTGTCAACCGCAAGTCTCAAAATATTTACGTAGAAAAATCTTGAATCTCATAAAAATAATTGGATATCATAAAGTTAAAGAATTTTTTTCAATAAAATCTGTATCCTGACGTATATGATTTATCAAATTACTAGGGAAAAATCCTAGACTACAATTATTTATTTCATTAATTCTAATAAACGAATAAGTGACTCAATTGTCACAAATAAGAAAAAACGACGGTCCCGGCTCTAAAAATACGATTTTAAACCCCCTTTTTATAATTTTACAATACAAATCGTTGTTTTTAATTTTTTTATCAGTAATTTTAGTGATCTTATTTATCCGTTTTTTGGCTTAATTAAATTTTTACGTGGAAAAATGGTCCCTTGAGGATTAGTTGGATATCTAACTATTTTTCTACGTGTAACATATGTTGGTTGATCGAAATAAAACTCAGTTTATTGGTGGCCCAAAAGACGAATTGTAGTTTTTCGATGGTTAAGAAGAAACTTTTTCCATCAAGTTTCGTCCTTAATTGGGTAATTCGTCAATCAAATAAATTTCTTATCATCAATTTTCGGATATTGAGGAAATTCTTCGTGAAAATCTCTACATCTATATGCTAAATTAGCTGCCTAAAACGATTGGATGTGTTATTTAGTCCAAAGCCAGTTAAGAGGCGTCCTATAATCATAGGTCTAGCCAAAGTATATCATTCCTTCCAGCCAATTGATTCGAATTCAGTGAAGCAATAAGCTCAAGTCGTACCTGGAACAACTAATCCAACTAAATGTTAATAATTAAATTGCTAATACTCTTTATTACTGTATTTTGCTTGACCACAGACATTTTCTAAAGCACTCAAACCAGATTTCGTGGATTAAACGTGTACTTTAGCTCGCCCATGGACACAAGAAACTTCGGACTAAAATCACCGAAGTAGAATGAATCATTAACTCGAGAAAATCGATAAACAAAATTGTTGAAGCCCATGGATTAAAAAATTATTCAATAGGAATTTACCAGTACTAGAAAATTTTTAATTACTTCGATAGTTGAGAAGCATTGGAAATATAGCAGTTATAATGAAAAGACACCCCAGAAAGAGGAGATCGATATCGTCGTTACGGAAAAAATACGACTGACTAGTGGCAAGTTACGAGGCATAATTGAGTAAAGGGCAAATAGAATGTTCTTCCCTTTGCTCGCGGCTTATTGGTCTTGAGAAGACTAGTAGTATAGGGGAAAGATCGCATTCTGGGTGTGGATTTGACCTGCGAGGTATCATAAAAAAAAAATTCATGGAATTGACATGAAATAACTTTTACCTTGGCCTCATCCTCTGTGTCTGGAAATATTGACGTCCATCACTCTGGACTCATGTTTACCTCGTAATCTTGCGAATAAGATCATGAGAAGCAGGAAATTGACAAGTTCAATTAGTCTGCGACATCCTGCATCTTCTTGTGTCATAAACTCGACCGATAACATTGCCTCGATGTGCCTGAAATAAAAAAAAAATCTATATATTCATCATGATAATTACATGAAATCTGCACCATTTGACCTCGCTCGATTGAAAGGATGTGTTCAGGAGGTCAAAATATATCGAATGACGTGTAGAAATTAAAAATCGATTAATATCTTCTCATTAAAAAGCACATCAGGAGTAGAGAAAAAATTCGGTCGGAAAATTATTTATTACATTGTCCATATTTCTATCTAAATTTAATATTCTCTGTAGGATTGACTCGATTGGATCTGTTTTTTCTGATAAATATTTAATTAAACTTTCCCTTCCAACATCTATTGATAAAAGTTTTAATTGATACATTTAATTAATCAACGCTATATCAAAACGGGAAATCATAAATGGGATCGGATTGATCCGGACTAAAACTGGATTATAAATTTTTGTCCTAGCCAATACTGTGGAATCTAAAAATTCTCCTGAACGGAAATAAATTTTAATGATGATAGATCACAAATATAATAAGTGGCAGTTAGATTAGATGAATTAGTATTCGTGGGAAATCCCGTCGATGTCAGAATCTCTGGATTTATTGGGTCAACAAACGAATGTCATCGGCATGGTATCTACGAAACTCTATTCTGCAGGCTCAGATTATGTCCAGACGTTCTATTAAGTCAATTAATTTCGGAAATTCCACGACCTGCGCGTCATGAGAGAAAAAAACCCCTCCATCGGAAGTTTTCTCGTCGAGACGTAGGCAAAGGGGGTATTTTTCATCATAAATCATATATCATACTAGAAAGAATCTTAGCGAAAAAATTTTCATACATTCAATGAAATTCCTTAGCAAAAGAAACTTTAACTCTGACCATAGGAATTTTCGTGTTTTGTCGCCAAAGTATGCTTTAAAACTTTGAAGATTGTATAGTGTGAGTATAGGAGCTTAAAATCTTTTGATATAAAACAATTTTTTTTCTATTCATTCCAAGAGATATTCATAATTTCTCTAAAACATCGATAGCGAACCGAAACTATAGCAGTTTTTTGTATCCGAAGTAATAATCCGCATTAAACCAGGTGAAAAAGACGACGAGTCTGTTTTTTTTTTTTGCCCTCGATCGACAGACTGTATAATAATTGTCGAATTTTCCCATAGTCCTCTTAGGATTTACCACTTGAGTTGAAAAGCGTTTTCTTCACGATTTTTCATAATGCCGACATTTTTTCAACGCCTAGAGCAGAGTTGTGAAAAAATTCATTAAACTAAACACCGTGCTGGAGGATTGACCATGTCGAATGTTTAATTACTGATATTGATTACGGGCCATCAGGCATATTAACAAGCTATTTCTCTAGGAAGCTATATTGATTTCACCTATACCTGGTCTTGAGTGTAAACAACTCAGACCTTTTTTTCATCACCCTAGTAAATAAAGCTTCTATAAAACCCGTGTTATCCAATTTGATTTTGCTATACACATGCCTTCGGCGGTTGATTTATTCTAGGGTCAACGCAAGTTAGTTTTTAATATACAAGACAATATTTGTCAATTGATGTTTGATTAGTTGGAAAAATCACACGTTGGTTAAAAAATATATTACAATTTAAATCCTGAGGTTTTTTGTCAACTATCAAGTAAGAATCCAAGAATAGATGCTGTTAATGATCCTCCATCTCCAAAAAAAATCTCATAAATCGCCGTAAATCGGTTTGCAATACCCCATTTGCGTGGATTCTCTGCGAAAAAAATTCCACGCCATGCGAACGTGCGAACCAAGGCGATATCTTAGCAACTGAATTACCCCTATCTCGAAACTAATACACTAATACATTTCAACTCACCCCCTGAAGCTTAATATCAGCCAGCAATAGCTCGCAGCCGGTGGCCAGATATACGGCATCTAGCATCCGAGTATTTGCGATGGGAAAAGCTCACAGCGCATGACCCAAGAAACTTCCATCTCTGCGCGCTACATCACAGCAGCACAGCCGTCAGTTCTTTACGTGCGTTTATCAAGCTTCATGTGGCAAGTAGCTCTACCAACACTCTCGGCAACACTTGTTGATGGCACTCAGTACTCGATTGCAATCGAAGATGTGTTCGAGATCGATGAGACCGCTGCAACCACCCTACAATCAGATAAAAAAGAATTTTAAATAAAAGTGCGTTATTCAGGGATTTATCGCAGATAAGCATGTTTGCCGAGTACCGTGCAAGTTTGAGCCGAATTCGCCGGGCATCCTCATCACTCCTCTTCAACGCAACCATCCGTTCGACCATGCAGACTGCTCTGGAGGAGGCTGGAACAGAGTACGACATCGAAACGATATCCTGCGGCTTCATTACCACGCTTATTGACTATATCCACCGCTTTTGGGTGCCGTTAATCATCGTCTTTGGCCTCGTAGGCAACCTCCTGTCCTTCGTGGTGTTTCGCAAGACTCACCTGAAGATGCGAAGCTCCAGCTACTATCTCGCCGCGCTCGCCATGACCGATTTTACATTCCTCATTGCTCTGGCATTTGTTTGGGTGAATGACCACCTCGGCTGGAATGTATTTACCGAGTTTGGATGGTGCCAGGGCCTGATGTACGTCAGTGCTGTGTGCAGTTCGCTCAGTGTCTGGCTGATTGTCGCTTTTACAGTTGAACGCTTCATTGCCGTGCAGTATCCGCTGCACAGGCCGCAAATGTGCACAATTTCTCGAGCCAGGACGATTGTATTGTCACTGATTTTTGCCGCCATGATCTGCCACTCGTATGTGTTTGTGACGGCCGATGTTATTCAGGGACACAACACTACCGAGATGTTTTGTGACCTGAGAGCCGGCTATTTGCACGTGATGACTATTATCAACACTGTGGACAGTGTTATTAGTATGATGATACCGATGTTTCTTATAATTGTGATGAATACCATGATCACGAGGAATTTGATGCTCTTCACTCGTCGCTTCAATCAGGTGCCCAATGCTGTCAATGTCATCGACGGCTGTCCAAGGATTAGGTCTGACATCAATCTCAATAGGCTTCCGGTGAGTCTAAAAGAAGTTGAATATTTTTATTAATAGGTTGGCAAGCCAATAAGGATAGTGTGAGGTCATCTATTGGAAGCCATTATGCGAGTAGCAGTTAAATAAATAGGAATGAAAGCCCATTTCCTGCGGTGAATAGGAGATTTTTTTACGTTGACATGAGGAGAAATAAGTTCTATTAAATTTAGAAGTGTTAACAGGCGCGTCAGTCTAAAAAGCCAAGCTGTTATATTTTTATTTATAGACTTACGCGTGGTCAACTGTACAGCTTTCGGGTGAAAATCAATAAAATTAATTAGCATTTTTTTCCTTCTTCTTCTTCTTTTCCTTCCCGTATGCTATGGCGCTTTAAGCCGTGGTTTCTTCCGGGTTGCTGGAAGTTGAGATGATTTTTTTTTCCGCCTTGTGACATGACAATTTTCTATTTTTAAGATTAGACTCTTGATTTTATTATGCTATCTATCATGCTATTTATTATGCTATCTATCATGATTTAGACGCATTAGTAGTAGATACTTCTGTTGATGTTACAACACTGTGTTTATCAACAAACGAAATAGAATTTATGCCACTGCGTAGTTATGAGCTTCCTGAAAAAAAAATAGTAAAATTAAAAAAAAAAAAAACTGGTTGAAGTGTGGATTATTTTTTTTGACAAGTTTTTCAGACATAAAAATAAATTAATCTTGATGAAATATAAGAATTTACGGGTATAATTATAAAAAAAGTATATTTACTCAGCCTTGAAAGGCCGTTGTACACGATCTAGGAAAGAAACTGGATTTGAAGATGATTCTTATTTAGAAATAGTCATAAAATGTTATTTCAATCAACAAAAATAGCACTGAAAATTTATGCAGCTGAGAATTGAAAATTAATTTAAGATACTAAAGTCTTAAAATATCGAATTTCTTACTCTAAATATTTTAACGGCAGTATAATGTAAAACAGTTGTGCAAGAATCTTCCATACCTCAATAATTCATTAATACATAAATTCTACACTGAATAAAATCAACAATTATACTTACGAGTGTATATTTATGTGCAGAGCCACAGCAGCAGTAGTGGCAATAATAATGGAATCATTGGCGGTGCAAGAATGTCATCGAAAAAATCATCCAACTCATCGAAAAACAGTCAATCGCATCGCTCATCAACTGGCACCAATGATCAACGACCAACCACCGCCCCATTGGCAACTTCTTCATTTATTCCTCGGCATGTTGCCTATCCACTTCCAGAATTTAGTACACGCTGTATACGTGAGTTTGATTAACTAATCAATCTGTCAATAAAATTCAACCAACTCACTTATTATGTATTATCTCGGCAGATATACGATCATCAAGAAGTCTGCCATCAAGTCGTAATCATCAAAATATCACAAAGATGTTGTTGCTCATTAGTACAGTGTTTGTTTTCTTCAATTTGCCCAGGTAAGATGCCATTTCCCTCTGAAACAAAAATAAATAAAATAATGACTAAAAAAACGACAGTTAAATAAAAAAAAATTGTTTAAAATTAATTATATGTTGTTTTGTTTGTTTGTTTTTTTTAGTTACATCATTCGAATGTACATCTTCTATCTTGGCTTGGCCAATAAAAATCGTCCAATGCTTCTCTGGTGTTTTCAACAATTATTTATGATTCTTTACTATACAAATTTTAGTATGAATTTTTTGCTCTACTCAATGTGCGGAGTGACATTTCGACGTTGCTTGAAGCAACTGTCGAAGCAGTATTGGAATACTGTCACCAGGTATGGATTTTATCGTGTCTGATAGCTTGACTGTAAGTTAAAACATCTGATTTTATATTCTATATTAGGTATTTGGGCCGACAACGGAGAAATTCGGAGACGTCATGAGCATTTTTGCACATAAAAAAAAGAGAAACTGGTGAGACTGAGTATTTAAGTCCTTTCAATATCAATATTTAAGAATAATCTATCTTTTCGCTCGTAAATCTTTATTACATGGATTTTGAGTTTGATGTTAATTCTTGTTGGGTGGTAAAAATTTTATATTTGCTACACGAAATTTATTAATCATATTGTAATATAAATTAATGAACTCTTAAAATTAATGAAAAAAGTATAAAAATGTAATTTAATGTATGATTAATACTATCTTGCATTTTAAATGTATATTATTAAGTCCATTCCATGTAAATGTGTAAATAACCGTCGACATTAATGAAAAATATTTCCACACTGAATTTATAATTTTTATCTTGAATATATATATATTTTTTCGTTATTTTTTCTTCCTCTAATATGTCATGATATTATTATCCAAAGAAATAAACAGTTATAAAAATAAAAATTAATTTAAATGCATTTTCTAAAAAAAATCTACAGAGGGTGTAAATGAATTATTATCGCAAAAGCCAGACTAGCGAAAGAAGAAAACTTCAATTCACGGTTATATAACAATTTCTTTAAAAAAAAATCCCTTTGTTTGCATTATTATTCATCTCCCTGTGTTAAATCCCTGTCGAAACAGCTTGGTACAGGACTTATCGTCACCGATACAGCGGCCAGAGGCTCCAAAACACCAATAGACGTCACGAGGGGTAAATAGAAGTTTCAATCTGCATGGGAGACCTTCGATCTGATCAAAAGCCAGTCTGATATGATCAACAAACCTCCCTTGCTGTGTAAATTAATTTATATTATCGCGTTTGAAATGAGGAAGATGTGTTTTACTTTCTACCGAAAAAAGCGACACTTCCTCTACCCAAAAGGGGGAAGACGAGGCAACTTTATTCTGTTTTTACCCAACAGAGGTGTGGTGAAAAATAATATCCACGCCCCTCGCACACCAACTTGATCCACAAACGCAATAGTATCTATATCAGATAACAATCTGATTTTTGACATTCAAAACGCAAATTTCTTTCCAATTAAAATTTTTTTCCTGTGAAAACGAGTCACAAATTTGGAAAGACAATATTTATCAAGTGTTTTATCAAAAGACTAATTGAAAAAAATTCATTTGTTGACTAGATATCGCTATAATCATCGAATTTCTGACCTGGAATCCTCGATCAAGTATCACCCCAGTTATAATCCAGTTCTAGTCCGAGGTATTGTTAACAAGGGCGTTCATTAGCGCCTGTAGCACGTCTGGCACGTGAACTTGAATAGTGATGAGGGTGTCAAGCATCAACACACGGAAATTCAGACAGGTATACCCATCTCCGACAATTGCCTGAGTGCTGCCAAGTAAAATCGATCAATCATTGACATGAAAATGCAATATTTACAGAATCTACGTGCATCATCGAGTTTTGGGAAGTGTTTTTCATCATTCAAGAAGTGCCTCTAAATTTAAAGTCACTCGCATAATGTGTATAAATGTTAAATAATCCAGAAAATTCACGTATAAAAGTGGAATATACCTGACATCCAGTAATTTCTTCAACGTGTTTTATATATGCTTTCATTCCTTGGATTTTAAGAGCTTTTGCAGGTGTGACAGCTCGAATAATTTAATTTCATTGCTGACAATTCTGTCACCAATAATAGCGATGAGACTTTTCTCAGCAGATCTCACTCATGAAGCGAGCTTTTGATTAATCTAAAAGTGGAAAAAAAAATGTGGGCGATGAATTGTGGCTGTTGATTGAGACATTTGTGATGAGATTAAATACTCAGGTCTGTTTAGTCTATATATACTTGTGTAGAAGATCCTTGAAATGAATTTTTTCCATTCATTATGAAGGTTTTTTTAATGTTTAATCAATTTTTCCTCGTCTGCTGCAAAATTTTTCAATTCTTCCTCACGTTTGATGAGTTTTTTCCCAATTTCTTCCACCTTAAATACGTTTTTTTTTTTTTGTGATTTTCTTTACAGAATTTTATTTAATTGTTTTACCTGAGTTTGAATTTTCTGGGGATAAGCAAAAACTTGCCACTTTAGTTGAAAATCCTCATCAGGAATGTTCGAGTGGAAGAAATCAAGGATATCGTATTTAAGCTCTAATTCCATAGCTAGACCAATAAGATTTTTCAACTCAACGGGTATCATTCTCATGAATTCACGTAGTTTTAAAATTTCTTCCATTGTTTCAAGTTTTATTTCAAATAATTTCAACTCTAATTCAGCGTATTTAAATAAAATATCATCCAATTGCGAACGTAATTGTACAGTTAACATGCTCAACAATTGATTTATCAATTCTTCTCGTTTATTTCTTAGTGATGATATTAAACCTTCAATATGAACTTGAAAAGCTCCTATACATATTTCCCTCGGTAGAATCATCAATAATTCATTTTTCGCAGCTATATGAAACAATATTTCTTCCCTAATCCGCGTCACATCAAATTTTTCCTTTTTTATCTGCCTAATCAACAATTTTCCCTTGTTATTTCCAGAAAAAACTATTACTACTGACAAATTGTCATAAAGTAGTGTTTTTTTCCTTACTGAATGTATTCTTCGACATTTAGCGTGAAGAATTTCGTGTATTTATTGAATTCCGACGCGTAAGCTTCAAGTAAAATAATTGATTTCTCATAGCAAGCAGTTAGTCGATCTCTCACACGGCAAACACGTTCATCAAGCAGTCCAATCGAGCTCAAAGTAAGCTCCGGCGAAAATTTCAATTTTGGCAACAGAAATATCTGCACCTGAGGAATCTGATGACATCGTCTAACGCCATTGTCCAATAAGCTTAAAATATTTGTTTGAAAATCTTTTAAATTTGTCGTGTAGCAAGCTCCCATTTCGCTCATAATTAATTCTAAATTAAATATGCTCAGAGGCGATGGAAATTGTGGATCGTGTAAATTATTTCCCCATTTAAAATCGGGTTTAAAGTTGGCAGTTGTTAATGCCGGTACTTCGAGCATAGTGAGATATTCATTCAAAGAATGTTCAACCAAATTAATTAGCGCAGTCTGAAAACAATATATCAAGTTTGAATAAAAGCACGGGCTTTTGTAATTATACTCGCGAAAC
The DNA here is from genome assembly GCA_002156465.1 of Macrocentrus cingulum. NCBI lineage: Eukaryota > Metazoa > Arthropoda > Insecta > Hymenoptera > Braconidae > Macrocentrus > Macrocentrus cingulum. The sequence continues at coordinate 27,275 of MVJL01008254.1, forward strand.
TAACCTGCATGATGGTAACTTTTAATGAAATCAAGCGTTTGAGCTTGATCATGTCGTATATGTGAGGGTTTTTTTGATTTATGTCAAATGAACCCTTTCCAATGTCACGCAAACACATTCGAACAGTGTGCACCACTCTGTCCACCCAATCAATCTCTAGATATCGAATTGTCCTCGCAGACGCTTCCTCTTGAAGAACGACAAAATCATGCAAATTTAAAGACTTACCGCGAGTTGAGGTAAACAGCGACATTCCTGAGATCATGTCGCAGCACTCGACAATGTGTCTAACAGCGTCATAAACCTCTGGCAGGACGTACAGCGTGTCCCAGTGAAACTTTTTCTTTAAAATCTGAAATTTTTTTGTTACAAAAAAAATTAATTATCAAGTTTTTTGATGGCTTCAAGGAGAATGACGGTTACCTTGAGATTCTGCGAGCATTTCAATAGAGAATACTTTTCATGGGCTTCATAGTCATTAGTGGTTATTTGATGTGCGATCATCAGTTGATTGGTTTCTTTTTTAATTAAAGCCTGCAGTGCGAAATTGCACAAATTTCTCTGATAATCCAATTGAATATCGTCGATGAGAATGGCTGTTTTATTGGCCGAAAGTCGAGGCTTTCGCATGATTTTCTGTAGGATTTTGGTTATTTGCTCGTCCTCGAGCTTTGGTAGGTCACTCACTTCCATGCAGTCTAAATACAGTTGATATCTCAATTTACCGCCGTAATCCACGGCTTCATTATCATCGTATTCCTTCAATAAATCCCCCATGGTCGACGTCTATACATTGATAATCGTCAAAGCAGAATCCGAGAACACAAACACACCGATGAACTGTTTTTGCGCGCGTCCTGTCTTGTGCTGCCTCTAGCGCCGACATTTTGTATTGCTGCGCATCACACACCACTACACACAAGCCACCAACGGAGTGGAGAGAGTGTTACCGCCATCATCACGCGAAAAAAAAAAAAAACGATCAGCTGTGTTGTGTGTGTAAAATTTCGAAAAATATCTAGGTACCTAATTTGCTCAGTGAAATATTTGTCAATTTTTGTTTTTTTTTTTTATTTTCGGAAAATTGTGTGGTTGAGTGGTATACGTGATTTGCACGAATTCGGACAGCTTGCCTAGTTGGTCAGAAAGTTGTATTCGCTGCTTCTCACTTGCACATTCATTGAATAGACTCAAATCTTGTCTTTGTCAGTGTGGGATTATATCGCGGTCTATATAGTGCTAGTCACACTCGGACGGCAAAAGCGAGGCACGACGGGAACAGGTGACAATAGGCCAGCCTCGCCATGTTAGATTTCATGAAATCGCTCAACCTGAAGCGCTATTACTCGCGGTGAAACTCTTACGTGGAATATTTGTGTTGTTTTTTTTGTTGTATTATTTCTAACGGAATATTTAAGTGCAAGAAATCATCGGAGCTCCGACCCGGCGAACTCTTTCTGCGCTTGAAAATCATTCAAACTGGACAGGTTACCCGAGTATCTCCGCGATACCGTGGATTGGTTTATGGGGTGAGTTTACTCATAATAAATAAATATTATTTTTTTTTTACAGTGCATAGTGTGCTCCAAGTGCCCTCAGATAGTCTCCATCCTAAATATCCACTATTTACGTGGTCAAACACACAATTTTCAATGGCGAATCCGTTGTACCTTCGACTTTGGACCTTTTTTTTTTCAGTTGCTTTGCTTTTTCTCAAGGATTTATTGCAAGGCATATAACAAAAAATTACACGAATTTAGTGCTCGATTTTTTGGAGCACTCAAATCTATCGAGAGTAGATTAGTTTAGAGGTTAAGAAGTGGAGTTTCATCAGAGTATATTGTGTATACGTTAAATTAGACATTTTTAACTAATTTTAATCAGGAAAGGTCAATTAATAATATTATTTTGGCCACTGAATAATTAACTCATCAGTTAACGAGTTTTCCCTTTCGCTTTTTCGCGTGTTAACAAAGTGTGTGTGTATTTTAAAATATAACTATTGATTAAAATTAATTGCTACTCTTTATAAATTCATCACGATAATTTCAAAATTGAAAATAATGTAGAATTTAATTTGATGTGAAACGTCAATTATATTTTTATTTTTTAGTTTTCAAGAGAGAGAAAGTCTTTAAGTGAGAGTTACTCTTCCTTTCTATAATAATATCTCTCATTTCAATGTAATTTTTATATCGATTCTAATGTTTTTAATGGCTCTACTCACTCGGATACTAATCTCGATGATTCAACGCCCGATCTAGTCGCTGTAATTATGATGTAATCATTTGATGATTACGCGGTTGTTACATAAATTATGGACAATTCTTACCGAATGATTAAATTTTTTTCCGTATAACCGATCGACCGCAGATCTTTTATTTTACTTCGAAGAACTTTTTTTGTTTTTTCACTTAAAAATAGATTTTGTAATTAAATCGCTTAAAGCTGGGTCACGCGCGAGGTTGCAAGTTTTTTTTTTTTCGTTGAAAAGCTTCATCCTTGTGTCCCCTTTCGACGAGTTGAGCTCGCTTATCGATCGTACAAGAAAGTATTACGAAACACTTGAAAATTGATGTATATTTCCTTGCTGCTGAGCTTTATATAAAAAAAAATTAAATTAAATACTTGTTGAATTGGTGGGCATCAGTTTGTGGCCTTTAATGCGCCACTTTTTTATTCATTTTACATCAGGAAGATTATTTTTAGTTGTTGATACGCATGGAGACAGTGTATATGTATATTAGTAACAGAGACTCCTCCAGTTATTTCTGGCCTACGCTTGTCCGTTCGTACAAACACGTGTCTGCAAGCCGCTAAATGACATCCTTGCGCGATTTTTTCCCTACTTGATCAATTATTTAATGTTGCCAATTACCTTTGAGTGCACTAGGCACGCAGTCAGGCGTGTTTATATATTGCGTGAAAGCAAACTCAAACGAGGGAGAAAAGTTTCATCTGCAGATTTGTGTGTGTGTGTGTTTGATTCATCCAACGGTGGCCAATGGCTTATGTGTATAAGGAATGAGTCATAATTTTCCTTCAACAGATCTTTTTGCTATTTATCTATATTTATATTTCTCCATAAAAAATCTTCAAATACGTCTGCAAAAAAATTCCTTGCTATTAATTTATCCATTTTTCCAGCCTGAATTCAAGTAAAATCTGCACTATATCTGCTTGAAAACTTGTCGCATTCAACGGGAGATAATGCAGATAGTGGTGATAAGAATCTCAGGCATTTATTTGAAAAGCTGCTCGTTATAAAAGTACCAGTCTACATGGAAAAATACTCAGAGACATCGTATACATACACGACCCATCGTCTGGCTTCTCAGTGTCTTCTCTAATTGTGTTATGAACACACACATCAGGAGAACTGACTGACTAACGTGCCACGTCGAAGCCCGTACAGTGCTCAGTACTCAATCCTGTCATTAGATATTTTTTCATATCGCACGCCGTTTCCTCGTTGTTCTGTGGTGTGTCAAGCATGTTTGGCCTTGGCAGCGGCAGGAAGATCCTCAAATACTCGCCAATCAACCACCCACTTCCGCTTGACGTTGAGGACACCGTAACATGTTTTTGCAGGTCAGTTCGACCAAGAAAATACAAAAACTCTATTTTCCCCCACGGAATTTGTGCCATCAGGCACCGAAACAGTCTTGAAAGTGTGAATTTCGCTTAAAAGCTTAAACAAAAAAATGATAAAAAGTCAGTTTGATATTTTATTGCACGAGAGAAATTTAGTATATTTATAAATACACACGTGATTGTGGTGAATTAAATTTTTTTGCCATATATTCTTGTGATTTAGAGTGCGAGTTGTTGAACGTTATATACCTCCGACAAGCAGGCGCCGGCATTTTTCATCAATTCACAAATTTTTATCTTATGTCTGGCGCCATGACGGAGGATACTTCTCTTCTTCGTAGACAGAAGAATATATCTCATACCTTCTAGGCTCTAGTTTAATTAAATATAATTAACAATGTATAGAAAACACGTTGGCAATATCTTGGCAAAGTCATACAGCAGCCTATCGATTGTCGCAGAATATAGAAAGAGCCGCAGAGTCAGCTGACTCAGTCGCTGTAACAGCTGATCCACCCGAGAGGCAAGTGGGGAATGGAAGGCTGTTGTGATGTAGAATATACTTATATATACGCAGCAGTGGCAGAGGTGGCGTCGGTTCTGCAACATCGTCGCAGTGCCGGTTACTTCCCAATTTATTTATTCATTGTCATCGCGCTGCTCATCACCCTTCACCTGCATTATTCTGTATCACACTCTTCTTTCCATATACTGTCGATCCAAGTTTGACCATGAAAATCGTGGACAATGCTGCGCTCTCCATCTCGACAAACTACTGACAGTATTAACAATCACACACTCAACTCCAACGTACTCTTCTCGTCTCGTTTGTCTTTGCTTGACACGTGTCATAAAAAAATCCGTGGCCTCGTCACGTGAGTGTGTTGAAATAACCGTTTAACAAGCTCACATTTATCGTCTATCGTGTTTTTGCTTGTGGGATTTGATGATTAATTATTATTGTGTGTGTTTGTTTTTGGTCTACAGAAAAGCCCGACGTAAAGAGAAGGATGCTGGTACAACGGAAGATCCGAAACTCTACTTGGAGGAGGCAGCACTCGAACGACAGCTGCCAGAACTTGATCTCAGGATGTTGGTTGACCTGCCACCGGGTTTGGACTATAACGAGTGGCTTGCCTCACACACACTCTCGCTCTTTGACCACATAAATTTGATCTATGGGACAATATCTGAATTTTGCACGCCGACAGGCTGTTCGGATATGACAGGGCCCGGTTTGAGGTAAGTTTCTGACCAACCACACGCCTATTTTCAAATGATAAGTATATTTTTTTTTTTGGTGGTTTTCTTTTTATTCCACAGGACATACTTGTGGTTTGACGAAAAGGGGAAAAAGACTAGAGTAGCTGCACCACAATATATAGATTATGTTATGACGTTTACCCAACGTACTGTCAGTGATGAGACGATATTTCCTACAAAGTACGGTGAGCCACTTGATTGATATTTGATTTTTTCTTTTCTCACACGATGTGGGTGATGTCATGTGGGGTATATTGATGAAATTATTGTTGTGGGCTATTTATTATTGATGGCTTTGTTTTTTCTGTTCTTTAGCAAATGAGTTTCCCAGCTCGTTTGAGTCAATAGTGCGTAAGATTCTGCGGCTACTGTACCATGTAGTGGCACACATTTATCACTGCCACTTCAGAGAAGTTGCACTTTTGGGGCTGCATGCACACCTCAATTGTGTATTTGCTCATCTTACTCTTCTTAATCAACGCTTCAACCTTATTGATCCTAAAGAGACCGAGATTCTCGGGGATCTGGAGGCCGCACTCTTAGGTAATTTTATAAAATCATAATATTAGAGTCTGAAATGATGTAAAAAGAACATAAAATTAATTTTTTTTTATCTAGAAAAATAGGTTTATTTGATTTGTTTTACCTGATTGTGATGTTTTGATGAATTTACAGGTGATTCAACGTCCACATCCTCACAAAATACTGCGACTCAGGATCCACCGAGTGCAGGTGCCACCTAGAATAAATAAATAACTTAAATAATGATTTAAAAAAAAAAAACTGTTGAAGAGAGAGGTTGGAGAGTTCCTCTTAAAAACCAGTCCCCGCCCTTTATATCCACCTCAAAGATCGATAGACAGAGGTTTGTTGTTTGCATATAAAGCTCTGATTTCTCTCTTTCTTCGTCGAGCATATAGTTTGTAAAAAAAAAAAGATATAGAAAAAAAAGAGTTTAACTTATTAAATGCAAAAGCAAATTAATCATGAATAAGAAAAAAAAAATACAAGGGGATGGGACAAATGAGTGAGACACAAATGTATTTAATGAAGAAACGAGTGTGAAAATATGAAGGAAATAATTCAAGTAGTACCTGTAAATAGTGAAAGTGTGATATGCAGATAAAATAAATTTACCGTTTTCTGATGTACATTTATTTTTATTAAAATTTAATTCAAGATTTAATCATCATGGCA
>MVJL01008256.1:0-62985 GCA_002156465.1 Macrocentrus cingulum
AGGGCATTTTTGACAGGGTTGAGCCATCGCCTCAGGGATGTCGGTAACTTTTTATCTTTCCATAGAGCCATCGTCCGCCCCCCTAAAGTTAAATAACATAAATTAACCGGTATATTACATAAAAAAAATTACTTATTTAACGGACGAGGCAGGTTTTATACAGTTACAGTCGTTATTCAATAAAATAGGCTAATACGGTAATTAGAAGAGTTTTTAGATCAATTTATTGTACATAAAACGGACGAGGCAGGTTTTATACAGTTACAGTCGTTATTCAATAAAATAGGCTAATACGGTAATTAGAAGAGTTTTTAGATCAATTTATTGTACATAAATGAAATGAATTAGTTCGGTGATAAAGAATTAATTACACTCTTGTGTATTATAATCATAAAAATTGCGATAAATAATTTAATAAGTACTATATAATTCGAAAATATGGAAAAACACATTGTTTTATTATTTTTCTAGTTTGTAATAATTTAAATACTTAGTTTTTAAAATTATTTGTCATATTATGAGTATAAAATTTTGTTAAAAATTACAATTTTAACCTAATAATGTCGTCTATCGATAGAATAATAAACTTGAACTAATTCTATAGCCCCCAATCGATTTGCTGGCATCTGTTAAACCCACATAATCGATTGAAAAACGCTTTTTAAAGCCTTTATACATGAGTTTTAACTAGAAAACACAATAAATACCCCTTATTTAACAGTTAATCAACATTCATGAGCAACGATAGCCCCTGTAAGACCCACAGGGACACATGTTCTTGCGTGTTCAAGTCCGCTTCAAACACCAGACCTTCTCCCATGGCGTTGCGTCGATCCGAAGTGACGTAGACCGGGATTTTGACGGTATCCTAAACAAATATCGATTTTAAACCACTGTATATAACTTTAACAACATTAATAATCAATACCTTGAGCTTCAAGCAATGAGATTTGACAGGAACGACGGACAGGATGGGAAGTTCTTCAATCATGACTTTGGGATGGCATTTCATCAGGCGATTTTCTTCCACACTCCATCGAGCACCTTCCAGATACAGCCCCTGGATGTAACAACCCTATTGCGGGCAAAAATCAGGTGTTTATCAGTTCAAATTGATGGAAAAAATGGAATTAAATCGGTTATTTAAAACCAAAAGTATCGTCAAAAAATTGTAACTTGCTATTATCTCAATGAGGATGCAAGTTGGATAAATTTTGTTAATAACCTTTTTTGTAGGTAATTAAATTCTCTACAAAAATGGTTTCTTGAAAAATCTTTTTATTTTCTGTATTTTTGAAGATATTTTCGTTTTAAATAAATTTACATGACACAAAATGACAAACCTGCTTTGGACGCTCCTCAACTTCATCTGCATTGATATATTTTGTTACTACAGTCGATATTACTGCTTTTTCCAGTAGCCAATTGTTTTTTCTGCAGGTCATTTGGATGAGAGCGGCCAAATATGTCTGCGGGATGTGCAAACCAGAGAGCCACATGACCACGGGCTCGTTGCTGCCAACCCAATCGTTGTACTGCTCGATTCTGCGGTGGAAATGCTTCAACCAGCTGGATAAATTGTTTTTCGAGGCTGGTGCCATTAATGCCCACTCATTAGGCAACGTCCCGTTGTATAGAGAGTGCGCGATGCTCTCCAAGATGCTGTCAATCCCGATTTCTCCCGCGATAGCCTGGAAAAATATTTTTTTATGAGTTTGGAGGATGGTTGTATGGGTGTTGATGGTATTTGTACCTTTCGCAGGTGGATTAGTGTGCTTTTCATTCGTTTTATCAGGTGGTTGACTCGATTTAACTCTTGGAAAAGGACGACAGTTGATGGTGTAACGACTAGGCCAAATGTTTTCTTCACTTTTTCGATATTGTACTCGGCTGGGAGCTTCGACAGAATTTCTCCAGCAATACTGTCAACTCGGGTGGTGGAAGTACCATTGACAGCTGTAAAAAATAAATTTCAATAAGAAAATATCGTTTTTTGCTATCTTTCGATTGGAAAACGTGAAATTTTACTATTTTCAATTTTAGCAGCTGAATAAAATTAGATTTTGAGAGTTAAAATACATGATATTAAAGCCAAAAGGACAAAAAATGAGTTTTGAGATATTTGGTGAGGTTTAAAAATTTTTTTTCTGTTAGATAAATTTTTTGAAAGGGGTCTCTCTTGAATATCTAGCAGTTTTCGTGATTTTTTTCAGTTTTTTGACGATAACTCGGTAAATAATTGAAATAATGAAAAATGTTATAGAAGTTAAATAATAGGGCAATCAATTATCTACAAAAAATGTTCAATAAATATTTTTGCATGCCACTCTGTTTTTGAGATATTTCTGATTTTTTAAAATCATAATTTTTTTAAATATCTCAAAAACAAAGCAAAATATCGAAAAATTGTATTCTAAATTTTATATCAAAAATTAAATTCTCTATTATTCAACTCCTATAAAAATTTTCATTATCTCGCTTTGTTTCTGAGTTATCACAAAAAAACGAAAAAAAAAAGAAAAAAAAAATGTCAAAACAAGATTTCCACGAAGTACTTATAAAAATTAAAACAAAATAAAAAATTCAATTCAACATAAAAACAATATTAAATATTATACTCACATATTCGTGGTTGCATTTCAATAATATTCTGCCAAATATCTCGTGCAGTTTGTGTAAAATATCCAATTTCAGCATTGAAATGCAATCCGAAAATTTCCGGAGTATTTTCAAACGGTAATTCGTCAATATATCTCAAATAATCATCTTTCAATCCATCAGGTGGCAATGAATATTTCACTCCATCACGACAATAAAAATAAAAAGGTTGAAAATTATCGAATAAAAAATCTCCAAAATATTCATCGATGTAAATTTTCGAAATTCGTCGATCAAAACTGTCGAAAATCCGTCCTCCATACATAACTTCACAAATTAAATACTTTAAACTATTCCACGGAATTTTTTCATCACCCATAATCAATGATTTGTTCAAGTATGTCTCAAGAATTGCAACAGAAACACTAAAATCTGACTCGTTAAAATCATAATTAATATTCCATCCAATTTTCCCATATTTTCGTCGCTCCTAAAAAAATTTTTCTATTAATTAAACGCTTCAAATCAGTTGAAAAAAAAAAATTTCCTCACCAATATAACTGCATGGAAAAATGCCAAAACATAAACTAACTGTCGATAAACAGGATGTTGACAATTTTCCAAAGTTTCTGCATGCATTTTGAAATACGTATGTCGTAAATTTCGTTTTAATCCACTTGGAGGTTCGATTATAACTGCAAAAAAATCCGATAAATTAATTAGAAGTTTTGAATAAAATTTAAAATTATTTTTTATCTGTAAAAAAAAAGGTACCTTTTAACGATCGTTGAAGTACACCAATGGGAAAATTGTCTGTTGGTTCGGTAGTAAGCCATAAACGAAAGTCCGGATGGGGCTCATCGATATTTTCCAGCTCTTTTTCAAGAATTTTTAAAAATTCTGGGTGTAAATGACAGTTTTGGATCATCAACCACTGTCCGCGAGCCACAGCAGTCTCCAGAAGTTCCACGGCAGCCTAAAAAATTTTTTTATCCATGAGAAAAAATTAATAAAGCAACAAGAGTTGACAATAATTACATTAAATTATAATTTTTTATATATCGCGTACATCTAAGTCAAAATATCTTTGAAACTATTAAAATTGGAAATTTTTCTCAAGAGACAATTTTTGTAGAGAATTTTCTTAACTACAAAAAAGGTCTTTACGTTAATTGGTCTACCTCGCATCCTTATCAAGGATATAAGCAAGTAAAATGTTTTCAATTTTTTAGAGATGCGTTTTGTTTTAGTTTTACCAACCTACCGACGTTTTTCGCTTGTACCGTTATAACTAAGCGGAATTCGAGAAAAACACATTTTATCAAATCGAAAGGTAATTAAATTTCCTACAAAACTACCACCCTGCGATTATTGTAGCTTAAGTAGTTACCGAGATATCGCGCGGAGAGACAAAATGTCTCTCCCCTCCATATCTTCCGAAATATTCGGGTTACATCGACTTTCAATAGCCCATTTTGAAGATAATTTAATTACTTAAAAGTTTGTTTATATATATATGCATATTTAATCCCTGCATCACATAAATTTATCCACTTATTCGAAAAAATGCGAGAAATTTTAGGTTTTTCGCTATAAAATATTTTTTTTCTTACTTATAACATAAAAAATATTGATATTTACCTGACTTTGTCCTTGGCCAAGTGAGAAATACTTAAATCGTCCAGCTCCAAAGCCTCGCTGCTCCGCTAAATCCATCAAATCCGCAGTTGGATCCGATCCAGCGCTCAGAATCAACACAACCGGCATCATTGGCGTGATCTGGCGGAAGATCATGTCCATACTAACACTCGGGGGTGTGACAAATTCATCCCCCACGATCTTCCGAACATAATCAACAACACTGCAGTAAACACGATCGATTCGGAGGCACCGGATCAGCATGAGTTTTTGAAAAAGTCGGATTTTTCTTTCATATCCGCATGGAATCTCTTCTGACTCGGGTCTATCTGATTCACACCAGTTGTGCCACTCTTCACTGTGCTCCAACAAGTCCGATGAAAGTCCAGAAAATACTGGAAAATCTGCAGAGAGTTTTTCCACATCCTTCCAGCCAGATTGAGCCAGCCATTGCAACGAATTCGGCGATTTTGAATCGCCAACTGACACATTTCCTCGAATAAAAAAATCAAACTCTTCTTCATTGACTTTACCAGCATTTTCCTCGATTTTCACCGCAATCCCCAACGAAAATATCAATTTATGACGCTCGAAAATACCCGTGCATCCGTGATCATACACATTTTTCGTCAAACTCTCAATTATGTTGATTAATCGAATTCTCAGGCTTAAATCGGGTGCAGAATTTTTTACAGACTTGCTAAAAATCTCGCAATAGCCTGTCAATGAGTATTGATACATGGAATTCAACATAGACATGTTGGACAGGACGAAAAACAGCAATGCACCGCGTTTAGCCACGGATTGATAATTATTTCTCAGTTGATTGATGTTTTCCGATGTTACTTCGGCCAGTCGAATTTTATTTGCTACGTCGAAGGCGCTGATTTTTGTGTTATCCAGTGTCTCGATTAACTCGAGGTTATCCAACATGTTGTCTTGATTTGTCGCAATTTCACGGAGCAAACTGTCCTCGAGTTCTTGAAGTAGCTGCTTGTTTTCGCTAATTTCGAAAACCAAGTTTTCTCGCTGTTCCTCGATGCTTGGCTCCTCGTTGCTTACCACAATCGACAGCAATTGACTCTCCAAACCCTGGAAAATGGATTTTTATTAGTATTTTGTTATTTACAAGACTGGAGAACGACTCTAGAATTTTTTATCACAGCAACTAATGCCAAAATAGGGATTTTTAATCGTTTTTCTACGTTTTTTTTTATAAAAGTCAAAAAATTTTCCTGATGCAAAATTTTCATTTTGATAGTTATAACTTGAATAAGTGACTAAGCAAATTTTGTTTTGGCTTCTAAATTATTTAATTATCATAAACATTTATTGAAATATATTTTCAATACATTAAACATTAAATTTTTTAAACGCTCATACCTTTTTGGCATTAGTTACCCACGCAAAATATTTTTTTTTGACGTTTTTTCAGAGTTCATTAAAAAAAAAAAAAGTCAGTTTACTTACATTTATTGTAACCATATTGTTAATAACGTGAACTTTCGAGTAGACTGAAGGATTAAACATTGGATTGGACAACTTTGTCGTCAGATAAACTCGAAATTCCGGGTCCCAGTCAACTTCTTTATCACCAAGCATTACAAAACTTCGATTATTAACAGCTGAAACGAGAAAAAAAATTTATTTTACTAACAAATCTTAATAAATAAATAAAAACAATTGCTTACATTTGATATTTTTCGACAAAACATTGTCAACAATCGGATCAATATGGTCAACATCATGAAAAACAATTGGAAATCCATATTTAATCGCCATTTCCAACTGTTTCAAATAATCAAAATCATCGAAACTAACGATTTTAACATTATTTTTATCTTCCTTTCTCCTAATCCAGTCAAAAGCCTGATTTTGCGGATCGATACAAAGTGGAAATCTAGATCCTCGTGTGGCAAGAATAGCATTTTGCAGGGAAAACTCATCTGGCGGCAAACCGTCGGAATTCCACTTGCTGATTTCCACATCATCGCACAATTGCTTCTCTACGCGCCACGGCTGAGAAATCGGTATATTTCTGTCCATCACACTCTTCTGCCAATTATTATACATCATTTCAGTCCGGAACTCGTGGGAAAATGGTCCAGTGTACGACAAAAAAGCCGCAGAGAGCAGCCCATTGCCAATTGCGAATTTTAATTCGTCCTGCAAACCCTCGAGTTCGATCGTCCACCGGCTTTTCTCCATCGATAAACCAGTTATCAGCTTCTCCGCGGCATTCAGTCGTCTCTCCAGCAAGTCCGTGTCCTTCTGAATCCTCATTCTGTCCGCCATTGCCGCCTCATACTTCCCGTTCAGCTCCTCCAACTGTTTGTCCAAAATTTTCAACTCTTCCTCCTCACGTTCCAGGGCAATCTGCGCGCGTTTCGCCTCCTTTTCCAGAGTCACCACTCGGTCTATTTTCGGCTTAACTTGACGATAAACCGTGCAGTAGTCCAACACAGCTAGGACAAACTTGTACAAGCCATATCCGGCTTTACTGATTGTCGGCATTTGGTCGAATTTGTCAGATTTTTTTAGGTTAGATTTAATCATTTGCTGCTGTTTTATCGTTATTTCCTCGATGTTGAGGTCCTGCAGAGTTCGCAGGAAACTCGGATCACTCATTAAGCCTTTGGCAGTCTTCCAAGAAATTTCTTTGGCGCCTCGGATTATTGCGATACACTCGCCGACGATTTGCACGGGCTCTGCGGGCGCTGCGAACGAACGGATCTCGGTGATATCGTTTTTTTCCAGGTCATTGAGGGCTTGTTTTGCCGCGGTTATGCCAGGTTGAGCCTCGGCAAGTGTGGCTTTTGCTTCGGCAGACTCTTTGCCAATTTCTTCGTTCCTTATAGATATTTCTGCGCGTTTTGTTAAGCTTCTGTTTTGATTTTCCGTGGCGATCGTGGTTTTTTGCTCGATTGAAGCTAATAAATCGTGGCAATTCTTCGTCTGCTCAGCCACTTTTGCTTTTTGGATGGCTAAATCGTCGTTTAGGTGGGTTAGTGTGATCGATGCCTCGGCGATTTTTTGGAGACTGTTAGAGAGGCGGGTTTGTTGAACGGTGATTTTGGTTTTTTTCGTGGAAATGAGGTGTAAGAAGGTTTTTATACAGTCGATGAAATGGTTTGGGGTGATGTAGATTTTTCGGCGGAATTTCGTGTAGAATTCACGGATATAGATGATGGTTGAGTTGTGCACGTGAACTACGTGGTCAACTATGGTATTTCGATACTCCTCGGGAATGTGACGATCCTGAAAGAAGAAATTTTGAGTTTTTTTTTTAGTTTTTTGACGATAACTCGGTTAATAAGTGAAATAGCGGAAAATTTTATAAGTGATAAAAGATGGATAATTCAATTTCTGATAAAAAATGTTGAATAAGTTTTTTTCTATCTCTCATAATTTTTGAGGAATTTTTGATTTTTGAAATTTTTTATACGAATATAAGAAACATTGAGTTCACGAGTTTCCTGCAAGATAAAAAATTTGTTTCTCTGTTAAGATATCTATAAGAATGAGTTTTAAGACATTTGGTTGATCAGAAAAAAAATTTTTTTTTTTGTCAAAATTTTTGGAGGGGTTGACCCCTTGGAAATCTGGCTGTTTTTGATATTTTTTTTAGTTTTTTCACGATAACTCGGTAAATAAACAAAATAATAAAAAATTTTATAAAAGATAAATTATTAAGAGTACTATTATCTACAAAAAATGTTAAATAATTTTTTTTGTATCTCTCATAGTTTTCTAGATATTTTGGATTTTTTAAAATTCTTATTTTTCAAAATATCTCGGAAATAAGACAGAATATCAAAAAATTGTTTTCTACATTTTTTATAGGAAATTTGTTTCCCTATCATTTAAGTAATATAGTATTTTTCGCTATCTTGCATAGTTACCGAATTATCAGCAAAAAAACAAAAAATCATGAATTCTCGGGTCTATATATTTCATGAAAAAAAATTTAAACGTTTTAAAACTTATCTAAAAAATTAATTAAATTGAAAATTTAAAAAATTTAACTTTTTTTTTTTTTTTTTACAAAGTTCGCGTAATTTTTCAAAAAATTGCGGTTTTTCTAAAATTCATATTTTTCGAAATATCTCGATAACAAATCAAAATATCAAAAAAATTTACTCTACATTTTTTATCAAGAATTAAATTCCCTATAATTTAACCTGAATAACATTTTTCTCTATCTCGCTTAGTTATTGAATTATCGCTAAATTTCTACCCCAAGTGTTTTTACAACATTATATTTTCTTATCAACTACTTCAATCCCTGATAAATTTCAACTCACACTTTGCAGAAACATCTTTGCTACAGCATACAGAGCATCTCTGGGCCACGGAAACATCCAATCAATCACAGAATTGTTAACAATCCCGGGATAACTCCGACAGTAACTTCTCAACGCGTCTCCGGATGGACTCATCGCCAGTGCGATGCGTAAATTCTTCGTGCAACTTTCCAAAAAGTAAGCCCAAACATTCTCCCTGAAAGAACAAAAAACCGAATGGTTAAACTATATAGCACACTCCTAGTCTATACATAGCGGTTTTCATAAAATAAGCTTTTTTTTATTACTTAAAAAGTCCCAAAACTCTGTGTTAAAAATAAAATACTCACTTGGTCGGTCCAAAACCATCTTCCACAGCGAACGGCAAGCACGAACTAATAATCCCATCAATTTCCTCATCGTCAAAAATCGCCGGAACAATTCCCGAAGTCAACATATTATTCACCATCTCCAAAAAACTTTCATCCACAACTTGAGCAGCCGTAAACAAGAAAACCATCCTTTTCTTCTCCACTCCAACGTACATAAACAATTTTTTCAAATCCTCGCGGAAGCTTCTCTCGTTATACCCGCGATTCAGCGCGATTTCAAAGACCTCAAAGTGCGCAGTGAAGGCAGCGAGCTTGATAGCCGACTGCTTGCCACATCCCCCAATCCCCACGACCAAAACATTTCCCCGATGCATCCTGAGCGCGCGATGAATGCGCGTCAAGTGGTCCAACGCGTCATTAAACAGCACCATGCTAATCTTCGATTTTTTCTCATTGTGCTGCTCCAAAAGCTCCAAAAAAAGACTGTAAGCCGCCTCGTAATCCAGCACATCTTCGTAAAATCTCTCCATGTCCTTGCTGTAGGCATTGCGGAAGTCCCCAAAGAGCAATGGATCTCGGAGACTGTACTCAACGATCTCCGGAGTGTCCGCAAACGCTTTTTTGATCTCCAACTCGATGCAACCGCCCACCAGCGCTTGATCGTCCTCGGAAACCAAGCGATCGCACATTACCCTTGTTACTTCGTTCCTCCAGAGCCTGACAAACAGCTGGGCCGTCGAAAAATAGTCCTTATGGCTCTGTAGCAGGCCTGCAGTGATCCTCGAGAGGTCCCGCATGTTGAAAACATAGTGAAACTTCTCTGGAGTCGGCGGCAACTGCATTTTCACCACTGCATATACTCGCAACATCATTTCCACCAATTTTCCCGCAATAATCCGAACTTCCGGCTCGAAAATATCCAAGTGCCCCGTCAAAATACATCGGTAAATGTACTCCAAAGTGTCCTGACAGGGAAAGATCACGTTGTACACCGAAAACAGCGAGAGAAAGCGCGGATCAACCGGATTTCTTCCTCCCCCGGGCTTTCCCATAGCTGCCAGGTAACAAATGTCCTTCACCTGCTTCCAATTCAGGTCCTTATCACGGTCATAAAAGCCCCCACGTTCCACGAGCAGTCTGAGAAAGGCGATTGGCTGCTGAGTTCCGTATTTATCGACCAGTGGCATGTTCAGGTCGTCCACAAAGACCACAAGTGTCTTTCCAATGACCGGACCGTAAATATTGCTCGTTCGCTTCTCCATAACCGACTCCAGGTTCCTTTGAAGGTCCAGTGACGTCGTGCGAGACGAGAAATTGGTGAGAAAGCGACTGAATTTGTCGTCAAGTGACTGAATAAAATCGTGAATAATCGCTGTTTTTGATGTTCCAGTTTCTCCAACTAGTAGCACAGGTTTCTGCAGGCTGTTCATCAGTTTAATAAACCAATTTGCACGTATTGTGTCGACTGTAGGCACGAGAATATCGCTGAAGTTCTTCCCACGATTGTGGACATACTCTGGAACCAGAGATTTCCACGGTTTCCACATTTTTTCTTCTAGATCGAAAACATAGTCATACAGCGAGCGATCGAGCGCGGGAATGTGGCCGATTTTTATCGGCATAAGTTCATCAACATCCTGTGGAATTAATCCGCAGGTTCTTCTCATGTAATCATCAAACTGCGGACGCGATTCAGCGGTTAATGCCGCTCCCAGCGAGCAGTAACACGCCTGAATGTACATAGCTTCGATTAGTTGACTTTTTTCATCAATTTCGACACTTTCTGCCTGAGAAACCTTGTAAAAACCGTCGATTACGTGGTACAATTGTTGAATCATGCTCAGAGAAGTCTGCTGGATGATCATTTTGAGCGGTGGCAGGCCTGAAAGTCCATAGATAATCAATTCCACGGCTCCAGGCACGTATTTGTCGCACATTTTTTGGAAGTATTTCGCGTCTGGTTGGTTTCTAGTCCATCTATCGATATACGGCTGGTATCCGAGAGTCTTAGGATCCACGTAGACCATGCCAGCTCGAGAAACCGTGGCGGGCGATGCGTACAAAAGGTCCCCGACCTCGAATAGCAGGCTGCAGTAACTCTGCAACATGATCCGCTCCTGATTGGCGAGAGTTAGGAACCTATTATCGTCCATAACCGAGTTCATGTTCTCAATCCAGAGAGGATCGACGTCCCCATCGAAGAGAATGTACCGGCGTTCGTTGGTAGAGCCATCCAGCGGGCGGTTTATCGTGCGGAAGATGTTACTGAATAATCCGTCAGTCCACTCGCGAGTCAGTGGATCCAGGACGCCGTAGAGCTCAGCAACTGTGCAGGCTTTTGGGTTTAAAACGTGTAATTTCGTTGGGAGGTTTAGTCTGGCTTGTGCACGGCAGACTGTCTGGATAATGACGGTCTTTCCGCCGGCCGTGGGGCCGATAATCATCGTGGAGTGTCGCGACATCATGACTTCACGCAGTTGCACACATTTATCGACTTGTTCCGTGACAATTACGTAGTCGTCGTCGTGCAGAGTGTCCTCCACGGCCTTGTTGAAGGCTAAATCCCGAATTCTCGGGCACTCCAGGCCCGGAAATAGGTCCTTAATGAGCTCCAGAAACAGAGGAACGTCATCGAAGATTAATTTGGGTAGATTCATGTCTCTGAGAGCTCGCATGAGCACCAGATCCTCGGTTAAATCGTCGGTAGTCTTCTTCAGGTCGCCAGCAATGTTTAGTACGGATTTTAGAGCACGCAAACCAAAGTCATAGTGAGTTTGCTTGCTCAAATGCTCCTTTGCGAGGTCGTAGAGGACTGTCATCTTCTTTGCGAGTGTTTTAGCCGTGAGAAAACCGGCGCTGAAGAGTTTTATTTGACATATAAGCTCATTATCGGGTGCGTTGCAGACCACAGGGCGGAAAAGCGACTTTACAGATTCGGGGAGCTCAGTCCGACCGGCGTAGCCCGGGTTCATCGTGATGAAAATGCCGATTTTCGGGTCTAGAACAATGTCCTGAGCCTCGAAGATGAATTTTTGAGCTTTAGATTGCAACGCGGAGCGGATAGTTTGAAGTTGCGTTGAGATGACGGACAGCGCGCCGATTTCGATGCGGTTAAACTCGTCGAAACACCCCCAGGCGCCAGATTGAGCTAGACCACCGAGAGTTTTGCCGATTGTCACGTTGTCCATGGCGTCGCCGCAGTTTGTCACGATGCACAGGCGACCCAGTGCTTTGGCCAGGTCTTTTACCGTCTCGGTTTTGCCGGTGCCCGCCGGGCCCATGGGCGCGCCGCCCAAGTGGATCGACAGGGCTTGAGTGATCGTTAAATAAATCCGGTCGGTCAGCGGCGTTATTACTAGCCGCTCGCTCAGGCCCACGTACTCGTAGCCGTAGTCGAAGCTGCACGTGCACTGATTCACGCACACCGTGTCGCTATCGTGATCCCAGTAGAATCTTAGCTGACTCTCCCACTCGAAATCCGTCGAATTCATCACGCAATCCCGATCAAGCTCCTCGACAATGTCCCGAGCATGCACGTCAATTGTTAAAACAGTTTCTAATTTTTTTCGATCATTGTTTGTGACTGTACCACTCATAAACTTGACAATTTCATCTAACTGATGGTTCAGAAATTCGAGGTATTCCTTCATGGAGTTTTTAAAACCGGAATTAATTTTTATAAATACATTTTCAACCTCGGCAGTCCACCAAATTTGATTCGCCACGATTATCATCATTCCCTGAAAATCCTGGATCCAATCTGTGCGAGATTTCTTGATTTTTCCGTAATTATACACGGCTTTTTTGGTTAAATGTCGGTTTGACTCTTGCATCTCCTTCAAGGCAATAACCATCCATTCTTCCACGTTTCCATGAACCAAAACGGCATTTTTAAATTCCATAATCTCGCCCTCAGATGAAATTAAACCAATAGCAGTAGTTTCACCATTTTCAGGCTCATTTTTCAGCCAAAATTTGTTCAAATTGTTGAAAATCTTGTTGATATAATCTTGAATAGCTGTTGGAACATGACTGCCCAAAATTCCAAGGAGTTCCTCATCACTGAGGAAGTTGAAACGCGAAAAAATCATACGTTTTCCATTTAAATATTCAACCAGAGACTTTTGACACTTGTCCAGGCTGTGAATCAGGCCCATAAAGGCCTGTTTACGTCCTGGAATCATGCAACACTCGTAGACATTAAGTCGTTTTGAAGTGTCGAGCATGTTTCGTCGATAAATGTGATCGATATCGTCGAATTTCTTAGCGATTTCGGGCAATTGTGTGTTGATACTACTGCCTAAAAAAATTCCCTCGAGGTATAACCATTTTTTCTGCAGTTCTATCCAAACTTCAATAATCTCGGAGATTGTTTGCAGTGAGTGCTCCCATTTTTTTACTGTTGGGAGGAATGGAGCGACATATTGCGATGCTGACATGCTCTGTAGATTCATTGTGTGATCTTCAAGCACTTGAATCACTTCCTCCAGCGATCCAAGGATAAATCCACGATCTTCTGCACCTAAAACGTGGAAAATTCGAGTGTTTTAAATATTTAGTAATTTATTTAGAGGGATTTAAACATGCCATTGTAGTGTTTGATGACTGGGAACGTTGTTTTATCCCAAATTTCGGAAATTTCCTCGATGCCACGTTCAATCGTCAATTCCCGCACGGCATTAGTCACAATTTCTTGCGCAATACCCTGGAATTTCTCCAAATCCATCTCAAACATGTTGTGCAATGTGAATCTGAAATTTTAAATAATTAAAATTAATTTAACGTCATTTTAAAAATGATTTTCCTACTCTCACCCGTCCATTCTTTAATTCTCGTCAATGCTTGCATAAAAAATGACAATAAAAAAAATTAAAACAGTAAAAAAGTAATTTTATCGCTCAAAACATGTGTAAAAAAATGATATTAATAAGAAATTACGATTAAAAATGATTAAATATGATGGTTAAAATTTGTTTTTGCCTTTTTAGAATATTGTAAAATATAACCAGCTAGTCTGACCTATTTTCCACCATGTCAAAATGTTTTCCCGTCTTTTCCATCAATTCTTTCCAGTGTCTTTCACGCATAGCTTCATTTTTAAGTTCAATAAATAGGGGAACTGAATTTTTAAATGTGTTCATGGTTGCCACGAGGGTTTGTCCGATGTTGAGTTGCTTGATGGGGTCGGGGAGATGGTGGAATTGTTTGAGGAAGCTGTCGATGCCGTCGATTAACTGCTGAGGGTCCAGATCCACCCAGAGAGTCTTTGACCAGACGTCGCGAGCGCTTTTCTGCGCCTCATAGAGCGAATAAATCTTCTGCATGTTGTCGAAATCTTCTTTGACGGTAAGGAAGATGGAGTAATCCCCCGGTGGAAGGTCAAAAAGTAGCTCTACGGTGAGTAGATCCAGACGCTTATCATCGAAATTCTTGATAATGGCCCCAAAATCCTAAAAAATCACGGTATTATTAATTAAATAAAAGTTTTTCTTGATTTTTTTAATTGAATCAGACTTTAAAAAGAAGTTTGTGATGTTTTAAAAAATTTTTTGAGAAATTTTAGAAAGAGTACTCTTTGGACATCTCAGATTTTTTGCGGTTTTTTTCGTTTTTTGCTGATAACTTGTTAAATAAATAAAAAAATGAAAAATGTTATAAAAGTTAAATTATATAGGATAAAATTACCTACAAAAAATGTATAGTAAATTTTTTTGTATCTATTGTAGTTTTTGAATTATCATCGATTTTTCAAAATTTTAATTTTTCAAAATATCTCAAAAAATATGCAAAATAGTGAAAAAATCCATTTTACATTTTTTGTGGGGAATAAAATGATCTATTATTTTATTCTAACGATATTTTCTATTATCTCGCTTCGTTATCAAGCTATCGGTGAAAAACCAAAAAATCACGAAATATTCAAGACAATATACCTTTAAAAATTTAACGAAAAAAAAAAAATTCCATGTTTATATTATTAGCTATTTTCAATTAATTTTGAACTGACTTTCATTTTTTTCAATCCAATATCTAAATCTTGTCCAACACTTCCTGGTCCATGAGCATAGAAATTTTCCGAGAGTGCTTGACATTCAGTTAAAAATTGTGAAATTTCTCCCAGTGTTTTTTCACGCAAATTTTCCGTCGTACTTTCCAGCGTTGTAGTTCGAAAAAGTGCTCCTAAATAAAGTGATTCCCATTCCTGTTGAATTTTAAAAGCCTTTTCTTCATCCTCTTTTGCATATTTAATGTCATGAATCTTCAAAATTCGAAATGTCTCTTGATACTCATTATACTGCATTTCCACTTGGATCGCCATCTTTTTTATACTTGTCACCGCTTGCATAACAATTTTTAAGCGCTCCAAATCATTGATAACTAATTCAATCTCCGTTCGGAAATTTTTCATCATCAATTTCAAGTCATTCATCGACTTTTGCGTGTCGGAGATTAAATAATTACCCAGAATTTGCTTCCATTCTTGCGCGTGCTCTCGAATACTCGTAAAAAACGGCTCCAAATTGATTCTAAATGGTCAAAAAAATTTTTTAAACACATTTTTTTATAAATTATTGAATATTTCAAGTCTACCTGATGCTAGATACATCGTAATGCGGCGTTGTTTCGTTGATTTCTTCGATAATTCGATCATAAAACGTAAATTTTTCATCAAACTCGTGAAGAGTCAAATTTGTCGCGGCAAACTTCTCACAAATTTCCTGTTTGTCAGATCGCCACAGGTTTGCATACCTTTTCCACCTAAACAGGTACCTCAAGCACTCCAATGCGAGTTTTTGGGTAGTCTCATGCACGGCAACAACGCGATCATTGATGGCCTACAGAAAAAAAAATCGATTTATCATCATTAAAACTACCAAATAATTTTTTTTCTCAATTCTACCAACTAAAAACCATTTACCTGAACTCCAACGATGTCTTCATAAAAACTAAATGTCACAAAATCCCCCTGATCACCATTTTTTATCGGTTTACACTCGTGGCAAGTTCCCGACATCCATCTGGAGAATTGCCGACACCTATCGAACAAATCATTGACATTGTGGAGAATAATCGTGTTGATATCACTGGCAGATGGACGTAAAATCACTTCGGATGCTAGTAGAACAGTGTCAATTAAAAAAATCGGTTTCTTCCCGCACAGAAGAGCATTTAGAATGTCCAAACTTTGAGTAAAGCAACTGAAATACATTTTTTAAATCATATATCTGTTGTTTTAAATTAAAATATCTTGAAAACTAATGAAGATAAAAATTTTTATCAAGAGACCTTTTTTGTAGAGAATTTTATCAGCTATAAAAAAGGTCATTAACAAAATTTGTTTAACTCGCATGGTTATCAAGATATTAGCCCTTTTTTAATTTTAAACATGCGTAATTTTGTGTGTTACCTCACTAAACCAGTGAATATCTGTTTTTCATAGTGTTCATAAAAATATTCCATTGCCAAACTTTTGCCAGTTGACGTTCCCTCGACCAAACTCTCGAGTTTGATCAACATTGGGCTGATAGACTGGTAGGATTTGAGCATGAGACCGACAAGTTCCGTTCGTTTGCTCTCAATGTCCGAAAAATACCACTGAAACATTCGAAAAATTGTTTAGATTTATATTTTAGTGATATTCGATAGATTCGTTACCTTGCAGGCGGTTAATTGATGCTCTGAGCCGGCAGAATCCTCGGAAGTTGTGAATAAATTGTAGCTACAAATATTTTCTATTCGATGATCAAGATCTCGCTTCAGTTGACGAACTTGCGTGACTAGGGAGGCCAAATTTTTCAGGGACTTCTTGCAAGTTGCAGCGTAATCAGAGATTGCCAGGGAGTACCAATTAAATCGAATAACCCCGGACAAAATGTGCTTCTCCACGCCTTGAATAATTTTTTTCAGCAATTTCATCTGTGGAAAAAATTCAATTGAATTTTTTCACGCATGAAAAAAATGTAAAAACTCACGTCTCCACGGTCTAGTTGCTGCATTATCTCATTGTACTGGTTAATCACTAATTGAGTGACTTCGATATCAGCTCGAACTCGGTCTTTCTGCATCCCCAGGTCTCGCACAGACGCTGGAAGCTCGAATCCCATCTGTTCGAGCATCTCTGCCTCGTGGATTATGTCGAAAATATGCCAATCAAAGTCTACTTCAAACGCTAGGTGAACTTCCGTCATTATTTTGCTTTCGAGGACCTCTGTCACAGACTTTTCCGAGATATTTGATAGCCCCAATGACGATGTTTGACTCCGTTGAGCGTTTAAAGTTGAAGTTTGGCCGGTAAAAATAGATTTTTGACGGCGGGAATTTTTCTTAGATAGTTCTAAACCTTCTACCACTTTTTTCAATGAAAATTTATCCACACAATCTGTAAATAATTAATAGATTAATAATTTTTTAGTTCAGAAAAATTTTTTTGATGAATTTTCATTAAAACAAAGTGAATTTCACAGCAATTTTGGTCATTTTCTATCAAATTTCTTGTTAAAACTTATAAGATTTAATTAAAATTAAGATTTTAAATTGAAAAATTGAAAGAAATTCACTTTTTTGCACGAAAATTGATGACAAAAAGGAATAAAATTCTATTTTTCAAATTTACTTTGATTTAATTTTATCGATATTAGCCGTAAAATATTTTTTTTCATTGCCGTGATAACTTGAGAGTCTGCTTTGTTTACCCACGACAAAAATTTCGTATTTTCGTACTCCTTCATGTGTTTTGCAACATCCGAATACTGAGTGAACGCCAGGATTTTTAAACGAGGATCAATATTTTTTTCAGCCTTTTGAAGCCTTAAAATTGGTCCTTGCAGTCGATTTAACAGCTGTCGCTCCCAAAA
This sequence comes from Macrocentrus cingulum, assembly GCA_002156465.1. Classification (NCBI taxonomy): domain Eukaryota; kingdom Metazoa; phylum Arthropoda; class Insecta; order Hymenoptera; family Braconidae; genus Macrocentrus; species Macrocentrus cingulum. Next base: position 17,707 of record MVJL01008256.1, read on the forward strand.
AATCGCTCCGGCAATCGGCGAAAAATATCTCAAAAGCGGTGGACGCTTTTTTCCTGTGAAAAAAAAAAAAAAAAACAAAATTTAATCGATTTAAAGGACATTTAGTCAATAAAATGCCCTTACCTGTGTTAAATACACCCTCGACTTCGCTTATTTCCTTGCTGAATTGCTGCATGATTACATCAAACTTCATTTGTAGCTGTCGTTGAATTTCTTCCCGCGTTTTGATGGTTTTGAACTTTAAAAGCACGTCAAGCGCCTGCTCGGCGTTGATTAAAACAGCGAAACACTGATCAATAAAAAATTTCGCTTCATTTTCAAGGCAGGACACTTGCAGGTAAAACCAATTAATCGTGGCATCCCAATTCTCCTTGTTGACTTCGGTAAAAATATTGAAATCTGCGTTTTGAATTGGAACAACCAATTCATCAACTCTCTTGACAATATCGTCAATTTGAGCTGGATCGTTGATAATGGACTTCAACTCAGTACCGAAAATATTTGAAAAATCTTCCAAAACACTGATAATTTTGTGAATATCATCGCAAACCTTTGCAATATACTCGGTTTCACGAAAAAGTCGCGGCTGATCCAACTCCCACCGAGCGCCTTTTTCCGACAATTCAATACTCTCGCGTGTCTTTAAATATGCGATTTTCCAGCCCTTCATCATCGCACAAGCATCCTCAGTCTTCTCCAGACCTTCTTTCAAAGGTTTTCTAAAAATTCCACAAATAAAACCAATTTTTTTCCGACCAAAAAACAATAAATTCAATCAATGCAACCCTGGAAGAAGATACTAACTTAAAAATCTGCTTCACCGACAAGTTTTTGCGGATATTTTCGCACAACTGCCAGGAAACTCGTTCTAAAAGCATCGTCATATTTTCCTCTGTGCTGTAGTATTTTGATAGGATCCAAATCATCTTTAATTTCCCCATAAGATCGGGAATTGCATTGCTAATGGCCTTGAAATCACTCGATTCAACGATTAACTATGGAAAAAACAATTATTCGACAATAATATTTGATAGCTGTTGTGATTTTTTTCATTTTTATACGATAACTCGGAAAATAACAGAGATAATGAAAAATATTGTTCAAACAAAAATATTCAGAATTAAATTTTCTACAAAAAATTTCAAATAAATTTTTTTGTATTTTTTTTAATTTTCGAAATATTATTGAATTTATAAAATTTTGTTTTTTCAAAATATCTCGAAAACAAAGGAAAATATCGAAAAATTTTACTCTACATTTTTTATGAGGAATAAAAATTCCAATCATTTGATTTCTATAATATTTTTTGTTATCTCGCATGGTTACCGAGTTATCAGTAAAAAACCAATGCAAATACCTTGAAGTATCTCAAAACAATGGAAATAAATTTATTATTGTCTCGAGCTTGAGTGTAGTGCTTCCAGAGATCGATTTCAGTCCAATGAAATGCGGATGCCACAGCAGAATCACGATTATTGAGAATCGCAAGTGTTTTCTTGATGTTCGGAGTGTTTAATTGCTCGACAAGCATCGACAGATTGATTTCTCGATCGTGCCAGTACTCGTGCTCAGCCAGGAGGCCGCAATCCTGCGGAATTTCGTTCAATTGAGCTTGGAGAATCTTTTCTACGTGCTGTTCCCAAGCCATCACACTGTCCTCGAGCTCTGCAACGATGTTTTCATCGACGTCAGATGGATCTAGAGCCTGGATATCGGTAGTTTTCGGCATAGGAAGTACAATATCGCCTCGTGCGTGCTCCAAAGTCCACTGCACGATGGTTGTAAGTTGTTCCAGGTGCTCTAGCAACTCTTTTTTGCTAGTTTCCATCGAGAATTCTTGGATATTCGATAGATCCACAGGTTTTTCAGGAGTTTTGTTAATACTTTGACGAACTTCTGACGATCCCTCGACAGTTTCCAGTGTCGCCATGACTTTGAGGAAGTTTGAAGCTCTTGAGAACATCACTGACTAAGAAAAAATCGTTTAAATTAACTGGAAATCGTGTAGGATTGAAAAAAAAAAAATTGATTTTGTACCTGGGATAGGACACTCTGGGCTTTTTCTGCGCTGCTGCTCGACTGGGTTATCCCTGATAGCTTCTGGACAGATCTTTCACATTGATACTGCCTCTCAACCAGAGGTTGAAATACCTTTTTATGGATTTTTCAAAATTTATTAAACATTCTGGGGAGGTTTTAATTTTTTTCTTTGAACGAGTTGTATACAGCCCTTGAAAATCTAGCATTTTTCACAAATTTTTTTTGTTTTTGTGCGATAACTCGGTAAATAAGGGAGATAGTGAAAAATATTACTCGAACTAAAAGATTCAGCATTAAATTATCTACAAAAAGTGTCATTTGAATTTTTTTCATATTTCTTTCAGTTTTTGAGATATTATTGATTTTTTGAAATTTTGATTTTTCAAAATATCTCGAAAACAAAAGAAGATATTAAAAAAAGTTATTCTACATTTTTTATGGGAAATAAAAATTCCAATAATTTTACTTGAATGATTTTTTTTGTTATCTTGCACGGTTACCGAGTTATCTGTAAAAAACTGAAAAAAATACCAAATCTGTAAGGGGAACCCCTTTCAAAAATTTGAATAGTTGACTTACATGGATTAAAAGATTGTTGAGAGTGTCTATAAAATTACTGTGCAATGAGCCAACAAGTAGATAATCTGTCATGCGATCATTGCAAATTTCCCACGAGTCAAAATGTGGAATTCCTTCGTCACTTGTTCTCAAAAAATAAAAAAAATTAATATCCGTTAAATTTGGATCATTTGGATCAATTTCTCCACATAAAATATGAATCACTGGTACTTTTACCACCTTATCTACCATTTTCTGTCAATGTAAATCATTATTTAATAATTTTTTTCAAATATATTGATTAATTTTTTTACCTTTGTGAGAATATATTTATCTTCTTGACCACTTGGAGGCACAAATGTCGATGTTTCAACTATTAAAACAATTAATTAACAATCAAAAATGATTAAATTTTAAGAATAAAAACTTACGAGAGCCTGTACTCTTTGTTTGACCCTTTGATTTCTGCAGATTAATTGTCTTTGACAATGAATCATCGTCCTCACCATCAAATTCATCTTGATGTTGAACTGCCGTTGATAAAGGTGTTGATAAAGCATCGGTAATAACAGTACTATGATCTTCACTCGTTGATTCATCAGCTTTTTTATCTTTTTTCAACTTTTTACCCTTTTTCTTCTTTTCATTTTCACCTTTTTCGACTTTTCCTACAAAAAAAAAACCTCCATTAGACTAAAAATTCAGATTAATAATTTTTTTCATGCATTAAATAATTTTATATAGGGTAAAATCATGCGATTTTTTCGTCATTTACCCGGTGCACTTTTTGTCAATCGTTGCGGGCGTCCTTTAGTCATCGATAACGATGCCATTGCCGCCGTTATTTGCGCAATATGCGCCGTAGCTTAAGACAAAAACTTGTAAAAACCTATTTTTCACTTAATTTACAATTGAAAAAAATGTTTCTTACTCTCTTCCCACACGGAAACTTCTTCCTGAGCAACAGTATCTTGATGAGTCTTGTAGAAAAAAATTAATTTCTTCTTTAAATCCGTTTGACAGTACAAATCATCGCTCAAAAAATCCATCAGCTTATCTTCATAATAATTATCATTCTCCTAAAAAAAAAAATCATACAATTAAAATACGTTTTAAATATTTCAATAAAACATTTTACCTTTAATAAACTGTCAAAAAGATGCGTGTAATCGTCATGAAGGCCGAGAAACTTCATAACTTTATTTCGAATCCATAAAATTCTAATAAAAAAAAATATTTACACAAGAATTTTAACATAAAAAAAATTTTTTTTATCAATTAAAACATATAATTTACCGATTATCCACTGAATTTAATGACATTTCTATCGAAATTTCATCATTATCGCCTTCAACAGCATCACTCATACTTGAAAACATTATTTTATTACTGTTTTATGATTAATTTTTTACAGTACATATAAAATATCGAGTTATATTCATCGATTTATAATTTTTTAGACGTAAATAAAGCGTTACTATGACGTTGTCATGGCAAAAAACACAATCAATTCTTACCAAAAGTGATGGAAAAACATGAATTTACTTATAAATCATCGTGGAAAAAATTTTAATTGTTAAAAATATTTTTTGTTTGGATTTTTTTGAAGGATTAATCGCGTTGAACAAGGATTGGAACCTTTGGATTAATAACTTGAGCCACAATATTGATCATTTTGTACAATTTTACGTATTCTTCACTTGTTGGATCTAAATCAGAGCTTTGTATTCTCGGAATTACGTCGTTTTGCAATAAATCCAACAAATTATTGCGATATAAAGTCAGTTGCAAGCGTTGAATTGTGTTAAATAGGTTTATTAACTCGTGTTTGTTGGAGTAATCGATGGAAAACTGTCCAGTGAGGTCGGAAAAAACTTGGAAATTTTTCCAATTCCATATACCGTTTGATATCCAACGATTTGAGAGACTTTTTGATGATTCTGAATTTTTTCCCGGTACTTGAGCTATTTTAATACCTAATTTTATGCTCAAACTATCCAATTCTATGTATTTTTTCTTGATTTCATCAATTTCCGATGTATTTTCATATAAATCTTGATTTAAAGAAGAAAAACCACGAATGAGAGTCATAAAATCGTGGGATTGATTTGTAAAAACACGTGAATCATTCTAAAAAAAAGAAAATTTTTAATTTTATATATTAATTTTTTAGAGTTAAACTTACGATTTTGTTGAGCTTCTTTAGGAATTTTTCGCCAGCCAATTGACCTCGTGTTTTCTCCGTTTGTTCACAAAGATTCCTGAATGAATTATACGTTGTTAAGATTTTTAATAAATCAGTAGGAATTCCAAATTTATTTATAATATCTGTTAAATGCATAGATATCAGTTGATTCTCTGTAACAACATTTATTTTTGATTGTTCGTGACAACACGGTGAAAAATCCTTTGTTTCTTCGATAGAAATTTTCTTGATTAACTTATCCAATTCACAAACTGATGGATAATTTTTTATTGTTGCTTTTTCATACTTAATCTTGTTCGCATTTTTTCGACTCATTATCGCAACACTCGCTTTATTCGCCGCGATAAAATTTTTTATTGGTCTATTGACAAAATCCACGGATTTTTTCGGCTTGATTTTAATCTCTAGAGCCGGTTTTCTCGTTCTTTCAGTCGAGATTTTCGGATTTTTTAACGTAGATCCGCGTTTACGGTCGCTGTCGTAGATTTGACGAAGGTCCTTGGCTTGGGCCAAAGCTTTTTCCAGACCCTTAGCAATATCAGTCTCTTCTTCGAGACCCACTGGAGCCTAAAAAGTGTTTAGATTAATTTTTAAGCTAAATTTTACAGGTGAAAAGGAAAGATTAACTTACTGGCTTGCATGAGCATGATTTTTCTTCTCTGGCAATAGTCGTCCGAATAATCATGGGTGCCAGGATAAAATTAGCTTGATTGCACTCAAACTCAAGTGTATTTCGAACTTTATTTGTGGCAAATAGTGTAGAGCTCAGGAAATCATTCAAAATCGATAAATCCACAGATGGCAATTCTCCAGTTGTCGAAACCTAGAGAAAAAAAATTTAATTAATCATAATTAAATTATTTTTTATACTGATACATGGTTGAAAATGTTGACTACTTGAAATTCCAATGGATAAAGTACATTTCAAAGTCATCTTATTGATTAAATTATGGAAATTTGAATTTTTTTTATCATATTTGAAAATGGATTTAATAACAAAACTTGAAGATATGATAATATAAATTCATTTACACCAAGAATATAAATGTTATTACTTATTAATCAAGTATTACCGATTCTTTATACGACAATTACATAATTTGAAAAATTGTATAATTTTTCGTTTTTTTTTTGTTTTTTCAAAGAAAAAAAAATGGAATTATACACAATGAATTATTAATATAACAACCATTTCTTAATTTAATTAGAAATAAAAATTATTGTAGTATTTTTGTAAAGAAATTTTTTGCCAAATCTATTGTAAATCACGAATAAAAACAAAAACCCTAAAAATCCACTGGAATGCACAGGACTATTGTTATATTGAATAAAATGCCAAAAAAATATGGAAGATTCTACAAACAACAATGAATTAATATTTCTAAATTAACTAAAGTTATAACTCGATTTTTTTGCATTTTTAAATTCCATCAATTTTTTTTTTTCACTACACGAATATTAGTTTACAAAAATAAGACGTGTGTTTTGATATTGATATATATATATATATGTATATAAAGTACCTTTTTTCGCATTTTTTAAGCTTCAAAAAAAAAAATAGTTGGACAAAATCGACGTACAAATAACAGAGAAGCTTAAAATAATCACGAAAGAGAAAAAAAAAAGATATTTTTCGACGCTAATGATACCCATTAATCTACGTTCAGACTTATCTTAATCGAAATTAAATTCGATTAATTTGGAAGTGACAGAGAGAGACAGTTGGTCCAAATGTGATACCAGAAGCATTATATAATAATATAATATAATTAATGAAATATCAGCTGGTATTGACGATAAAAAATTTTTTTTTTCACTGAAAAAAATGCAAATTATTGAAAGAAGCTGGCAAAAACACATAGTTGATTTGTTGCAGCTTCGATATGATAGAATAAAAATTGAGTAGAACCGGTAATTGCCGATTCGGAAAGAGAAAAAATAATTATAAACGGGCGTAGCCATTTTTTTTTTTTTTTGACACTGTGCGAAAATTTACAACTCGTCCCTCCTTGGCACATCATCATCCTCCTCTTCCTCCTGAGCAACCTCCTCAGGAGCCTGTGCAGATATGCCGTCAGACTCGACAAATTTGGCGAGACCCTCGAGAGTACGCTCACCGCTGTATTCAACAGCCTAAAAAAAATTTATTAAATTAAATTCATCATTAGAAACATTAATTTTTATTGAGACAATAAATTGCTAAAGCTAAAAAGAGCAGATAGGATGATTAATAAAAAAAAAAAATTTACTCGAATTTCTCAAAGGGATACCCCTTTGCAAATTCCGTAATTTTTCGATTTTTTGCTTATAACTCGTTAACCATGCCAGAGAACAAAAAAAAAATCATTCAAGTCAAATAAATGGAATTTTTATTCCCTACAAAAAATGTAGAATAAAATTTTTCGATATCTTCCATCGTTTTCGAAATATTGAAAAAAAAATCAAAATTTCAAAAAACCGTAATATTTCAAAAATGAAAAAAGATAAAAAAAAATTTATTTAACATTTTTTGTAGAAAATTTAGTTTTAAATCTTTTAAGTCTAATAATATTTTTCATTATCTCTGTTATTTACCGAGTTATCGCACAAAAACGAAAAAAAAAAAATCACGAAAATCAACAAAAGTATCACACGCTTTTTTGACTTTAGCAATATATTTCCTATTAAAATAATAAAAACCCTACCTCATTCGTGTCCTTTTTGTACAGAATGATTGTTGGGAAGCTAGAAACCTTAACTTTCTCATTCTCATTAGCCGTTGCGTCCATCTTGGCGATAATCACATCGTCTTGCCCATCAAACTTCTCTCCAAGCTGCAGAAAAAACACAAAAAGTCAGCAAAAAACCCCATAAACAACCTAAAAAACGCAAAATACCTTGTCATAAATCGGAGCAAGTTGAGCGCAATGTCCACACCAAGGGGCATAGAACTCAACAAGAACTTTCTTAGACGCATCATAAGCAACCTCCTCAAAGTTAGTACCAACAAGAACCTTGACCGGCTTCTTGTCCCAGTCCTCAGGCAAATCTTCCGACAATAGATGTCTCTTGAGCGATCCATCAAAGTACGAATTAACAAATGCCATGACATTAGCACTTGTAATATCGTCAGATACCGGCTTGTACTTGGCCATGTCCTGCTCCAACTGAATAATACGCATGGCGGGCACGTCACTCTTCTTCATGCCAAAGAACTCCAAAATTCTCTCGTGATCCGCTTCGTCAGCATTGATCGTAACAAACAGAATATTTCCACGATGTTTAGCAGCAGGTTCCTTCAGTTCACTGACATATTTATCGAAATCTTCGGCATTTTTTTTGCTCAAGAAAACAAGGCAGTGGCTTTTGATATCACCTCCAAAGATCTTAGGACCAGTTTCATTATCGAAATTCACAACCAAAGGCAGTGAATAAGTCGAAATGAATTTTTTAAGACCATCCTCAGTCACCTCACCTTCATAAACAGTTTTTTCCTCGTCGTCCATCTTGTTAAACAGCAAAATAGAGCCATCTTGAGCTCCGTACTCGCCGAAAAGCTCCTCATCTACGACAATTCCAAATGCCTGATCGTCCATGGTGCTGGCAATCTTCATGTAAACCGCCGCCACGTCGGATTGTGCGTCTTTAATGAATGCAACAACTGCAACATTGTTTGCAGAAGTAAATGCAATGATTTCATCCTTGTTCGACAGAGTTTTAGCATCAGATCCAGTCTTTTTCTCAACCCAGGCGACGATTTCATCAGCTTTACGCCCACCAGAGTAGTCAATTGTTACGTTTTTAACGAGGTTAAAGAATTTCAGGGTTGGATAACCCTTAATTCCGTACTCCTCGGCCAATTTACCCTCAGCTGTCACGTCGACCTTGGCCAATTTGATCTCGGAATCCTTTTCTGCAAGCATTTCAGCTGCCTTGGCATATTCCGGCTCCAGATTTTTGCAGTGGCCGCACCAGGGAGCATCTGTAGATAGAAATAATTCTGAATTATTAATGAAATACAGTTAAACATTGTGTCAATGAATGAGCCACACGTGTTGGGAAACCATATGGCTGTGGATTTTGTAATGTTGGAATAATATACAGCGTTAAGTACAGTTGATTGACTCGAGGGGCAATAAACTTTACAGATGTTTCGTAATTACTATGTGAATATCAAATAATACGTGTAGTAAAGTGATATAAGAATGTCGGCAAATTTTTCGGCTAATATTTCAACATTTTCAAGTTAGAATTGAATTTTTTTTTTTTTTCATGAAATTTCTTTTGCATTGACAAGTTGGTGAATATTTAGTGGCGCATGGAAATAAAAAAATCAGGATCATGAAATGGAGTCGATTAATGAGGCAAAAAAAAAAAAATACATGATTTAATAGGTAATAAAATAATTGTAAGATAAATTATACTTACAAAATTCAAGGAGAACATAATTATTTTTTAAAACTTCATCAATGTTTTCAGTTGTAACAACAAGAACCTTCCTCTCCTCTTTGATTTCACCCAAGGCTGCATTGACGTAAAACGCCACGAAAAATATACCGATAAGTTTCATTTTAATATTTTACTTAATATTTTACAGTTGGAATAGAACTTGATTCGACTGTGCACAGTAATAAAAGTGAACAAATCAACGTCAATCACGTTCAATATCGAAGTGCCGAATGGTAGATTTGGCCACGACGAGCAAGGGAAAAACCAAGCGATAAAGGTGTGTGTAACGCCACCAAACAACGGGATACCAACGTTCCTGAAACACGAAGGAAGAGGTTGATGATGATACTACGCCACGGCGGAATATTAAAGTAACACGTGGCAAGTTGCGATCATCGTGTTGGCTTTTCATTGGCTAATACACAATACGACAACGTGTTTTTATGTAAGATGACGACGCCAGTAGATAAGAATAAGATGTTATTTTATATTATTACATACCTTATTTGATACAATGTCTGAATATCAATCGATATTTCCGACAATGTAAGTCGAATTAACCATTAAACTTTTATTCATTTATATCCAACCTCAGACACGCTGCTATATTTACTCATAAATCAATTTTAATTGTTTTTTTTTTGTAAATTAAATTTGTGTAATATTTTTTTTTAACTTCTAACAATGTTAGATAATTATTTTAACCTTTGGAATTAATATTTTTTATTAGACAAGTTATCAAAATGATTAAAATATCATCAGAGCGCAAGCGTTGAAATACATAACCTCAAAAACTGCAAAAAAAAAAAAAAAGAAAAACAATATTCAGACTTTATAAACGAAAATTTTGTGAATTTATATTTTTATCTATGTTGATTAAAGTGTTAATTAATGTAAAAAAATTTTATCAAAGATAATTTACAGTAATTAGATTTTTTAATTGATAAAAAATAGTGGAAGAGTAACTAGCAGATATCAGAGGCGCGAAAAATTCAAATTTGTTTGCAATTTTCAATAAATACAGATCAAAATGAAATAATAATAAATTAAAATCGACTATGTATGTCTATAATTGCCATTTATATACGTCCTTCATCGTAAACAACCTTGATACAAGGCAAATTGAAATAATTGATCAGCAAGATAAAATAAAACAAAAACAAATTTCTTACTTGGGTTTCAATATTTTTTCAGCTTTTCTGAGGCTTTAAAATTTTATTTATAGTCTTTCAATAGTTGAGACTATTCATAAAATACTAGAAAAATAGATGGAGCATCCTCTAAAACCTTGACACTATCTGGAATAGAGCCAAATGAATGATTTTGTACAATTCATTCGTAGACTGAATGCCTACCTAGTGACATCGCATTGAAAGGTAACTTTAACACTACAAAAAAAGGCAAAAATCTGCATTAAATAATTATTTTCAGATGTCAAAATTCATCGTAACTTCCGAGGTACACGCGGAAATTGATGCAGAAAATTTATCAAACAAAAATTCAAGTTAGTATTCAAATAATTCCAATATAACTATCAAACTAAGCATTTTTTTTTTATCTACAGCTACTACCTTCAAATTCAAATGTCCTCCTCATGAATCTGAAAATACTTTGAAGTACGATGAAGACGGGGATTTAATATTGGATAGAAATCACGAAGAAAAACTAATAATAGGTCAATTTTTCACATAAACCACTAAAAAAAAAATCAAATATCAAATTTTAAACAATTTGTTTTAGAACACAAGACGTCAACGGAATTGAAATTTGTGGGTCTACAGGTTTGGAGAGGTGCACTACTACTTGCAGATTATATTTTAGCAAATTCTAAAATATTTAAAAAAAAAAATGTACTGGAATTGGGATCGGGCGTTGGATTAACGAGTATTATCGCCAGTATGTTTGCAAACGAAGTCATTTGTACTGGTATGTATCAATGAAAATCCTCAAAAATAATCATAAAATCATGTCTAATAATTTTTAAATTATATTACAGACATAAATTTAGACGGAATTTTGGATTTAATCGGGCGTAATATCAAAAATAACTCTAAACACATTTGCGGAGCGATCAAAGTCATGGAATTAAATTTTTTAAATCGCAATTGGTCAACAGAATTATCCGAAAAAATATCGAAAACATCGATAATTCTAGCTGCAGATGGTATACAAATATTATTGAAACTTTAAACAAGGAAAAAAAAATTATAAATTAAATTTTTTTTTGTTTTCAGTGATATATGACACAGATGTGACTGAAGGATTTGTCAAAACATTGGCAAAATTACTGGAAAATAAATCGCGAATGGCTTTAGTAGCTCTTGAAAAACGTTATGTATTTACAATCGCAGATTTAGACTCGGTAGCTCCAATGTATGAAGAATTTTTACAGTTTATTGAAAAAGAAAATTTTAAATGGACTGTAGAAATGTTAAAAACTGATTTTACGCAGTATTTCTATTATGATCGTACACCACAAATGATTCTAATGAAAATTCAACGAAAAAACTAGTAATAATAAATCAAAAAATAACTAAATATTACAATAAAAAATTGCATTCCAAAAAAAAAAATTGATCTACTAATATTTTTAATATTTAGACAAATCAAATTTTTCTTTTTTATTTTTATTTTTTACTTGTATTTTCGACCTATTTACAGACTACAATAGATTATGATAAAAAAAAAAAGTGGTCGAAAAAAACAAATAAAAAAATTAATTAATTACAGATGATTTTTAATAATCAACGCAATTTAATTGATGATAAAAAAATCATCGGGCAGTAATTGCGATATGAGATATATATATATACGTTCTTTAGTAATTAATTAAGGTACGACACACCATATATAAAAGTCTAATTTTAAACCCACGTTTGTGAGAAAATGGCTGTCAACTTAATTGTGAAAACCTTTAAAACAAAAAAAAATTAATTAATGAAAAAAATGACAAAAAATATTTCATAGAGAGAGCATTCTGATGATAAAATGATTGTAGCTACTTTTTTTTTATCGAAACCGAGCCTCGAATTTATCATTAAAGGCACTTTCTCTCTTTTTTTTTTATCATTAAACAAAAAAAAAAACCTAATAAAGATAATAACTGTAAATTCCATTAACAAAATCGAGTAAATATTTCCCACTACTCTAAATACGATTAAAGCTTGTCCTTTTAACGCAAAAAAAAAAATAAATTAAAAGAAAAAAAAAATTAAAAAAAACCTTTTTTTTTTTCGCAAACAGAACAAAATGGCCGTTATTGAATGAAGAAAAAAAAAACAAACAAACAAAAGTAATTACCTTTGACTAGAGATAATGGAATTTTTATCGGAATTTTAAAAAAAAAAAAAAAACATTAAAAAATTGAAAAATCCAAAATGCAAAACTTGAATGAACAGGAAAAAAAAGTGCCAGAAAATCATGCATTTCTCAAAAATGTCGTACACGAAAAAATAATAATAATAATCATAATAATAATAATAATAATAATCAAGTGCATTACAAAACTTGATTAATCGAATGAAATCATCCAGTATCGATGACTAAAATAAATGGATTTTTTCAACTGATCCGCAACAAATACTGTACAACAAAAAAAAAAAAGTACAATCCCCGCTAAAAAAAATTTTTTACCCGCAAAAAAAAATCAAATGCGTAATAAATTTTAGTGTTCCTCGGTATTTTGCGATGATTTCAGACTGCCATTAGCCGCCGAAATATTATCAAGAATTAATTTACGCTTGTGACACTCATTGCCGGCATTTTCATTAGCCATAGATTTTCTGCGAATGGGTGCCGATGTGTTATTGCTCGCTAGAACAATAGAATTTGTACTTTTACGTCGTGTTGGTGGATCAATCGTACTCTGTGCAGTCTCACTGGGTATAGAACTAGCTTCTGGGGCCTTTGTTGAAGTACTCTGAGCAGAATTAACGACTGATGGAGTCTTGGCAGGGCCCGCAGAGACAGCCGGAGCCTTGGAAGTGGGAGTTCCAATCATGCTAGCGTGCTTGCTGACAGTATTGTGCACAGATTTGACGGCCTGCGAGGGCGGCGGTGATCCCAAGGGCAGTGTGGTCTTGCGGCGTGCATTGGAGTGTGTGATTTCACTGTTGAATTTGGTTCCAGCTGCGCTGGGCTTTAAATTCTCAGTCGATGCATGAATGCCCGTGCTCAACCAACGCTCAATTTGGGCTTCGTGTGACTTTTGCAAGACCTTGCGAACATCTCCATCCTCGCCGCCTTCCTTCATGATCTCCTGGAGCTTCTGAATGGTCTGATAGAGCGTTACCGGACTGACGAGACCAAAATCAAAGAGACTGCTCATGTGAAGAACGAAATTACGATAGAGATTCTTCATTAATAGTTCCTTTCCCTTGTGCTCGAGGAACATTTGACATGCCAGAGGTATTTGACAATCGCCCACGTAGCCTTGCTTCATAATATGTAAATTCCACATTTTCATCAGCTCCTTTTCGCCCTCGTTAACATCAGTAAAATCGTCAATCATCATCATTGTCTTGGTTTGAAGCCACTTGGGATCGTTTTCTCCCTCGGAATCAATGTCCATCTCTTTTGGATAGATCGGAAGACACGTGACTGTGTGATGATAGAGCCTGAAAGATAATTTACCGGATTTATCGAAAAATAATTACGTAAGATATTGTAAAATGCTTTTCTTTGCTATGGAATTTATTCTAGAGTTACTTTCAAGTCTAAAAAACACCCAAAAAAATTTGCAATCACCTGACGTCGTTTGAAAACTATCGGACACTCTCTAAACCGAAAAATTCCGAAATTTTGACGGTAAATAATTATGAAATATATAGTTTAAGACTCTGCTTAACCATGAAACTTTTTTTTAAGCTCATTTACGAGTCTGAGAAGTATCTTAAAAAAAATTTTCAACCCTCTGATGTCGTTTTAACGTATTTTATTCGGTGAATAGTTTAAATTAGCTAATTATCGAGTTATAAAAAGCGATTTTTACCTGTTATGACCGGTAATATATGGCCTTTGATGCTCAAATTCATTTTCATCAAGTTCTAAGAATTCTGAGAGACTTGGCTTTGTCCGTTTTGGTCGGCAAACCAAAATATTTGTTACACTTGTGCGTCTGGTTGGACCACTGCGAGAAAATGCCATACCAGACGGCTGAGAAATTAATTCGTGAGGACTTCCAGCGTAAGAACCATCGTAGCTCTCGTTGATGGCCACGTCTATTCGTGCACCCTGCGAAATCGGCTGTGGAAAAAACATAATTTAAGTTAATAAACTGATAAATAGCGATAGAATAGATTTTTTAAAAGATATATTTACCACATATGTAAAAGTAAATCGTGAATGACAGAGCTTCAAATGCTTTAGTAGTGAGTAAAGCTTTCCACAATCCAGCGAACACCATGGACAATGCAAATCCTCACATGCCTCAGTTTGTTGTCGACTGTTATTATTGTACAAGAATTGATAAACAATCTGTTGGCTTGCACTTGATGCATCGATTTTTTCATGAGTGTTCGACTCTTTGGATTGTGTCAGAAGACTAGAATTTGGCAGTGATGCGTTATTATTATTAGTCGTGCTGTTATTATTGTGATTAGCAGCGCAACGTTCCAGATCGACTGAAAAAAAAATTTTTTATCGTGAAAAAACATTAAATAATAATTATTAATAATATCTAACATATTTTCAAGACGTTTTATCGAGATTAAAAAAAAATTTTTTTTTTGTGAAATTTTGGAAGGCGTACCCATTGGAAATCTCACGATTTTCGGGATTTTTTTCGTTTTCCACACGATAACTCGATAAATAAGCAAGATAGCAAAAAATGTCATATAACTTAAGTGATGAAGGATTAAATTTGCTACAAAAAACTTAAATAAAATTTTATTCTATCTCTCTTAGTTTTTAAGATATCATAGATTTTTGAAAATTTCGATTTTTCAAAATATCTCAAAAATAAATCAAAATATCAAAAAAATCTACTCTACATTTTTTATCGAGAATAAAATTTCCAATCTTTTATGTTGAATGAGATTTTTCATTATCTCCTTTAGTTATCGAGTAAATAGAAAAAAAACATAAAAACTGCGAAACCTTCAAGGTATATACTCTTCAAAAATTTGACAAAAAAAAAAAAATTTTTTTTCTCTTTCAACCATAACAAAATTCCTGTTAAAACTGTCTCCATTTAATAAAAATATTATATTTACTATTTCCAGGACGATTCTCCTTGTTATCACCATTGGGCAGTGGGTGAATGAGTGCAGGTCGATCAACAAGTCCAGTACTCGGCTCAGTTGTCCAACTGAGTCGAAATTTTAACGTCGGACCTCGACTAAATATTTCAAAGGGTCCGCACTCTTTAATATCAGCAATAGACTCCCATGAACTGTGTTTTTTCGGGCTTGATCTCACATTAGTCTCAACTTCCTGCAGACTCAGCTCATAATCACCGTCCGTGAGGAGGCAGCGATTGTGTTTATCATAGACAATTAACTCAGAACCGTAGAGAGCAGATCTAACAACTATTCCACCAAGAGTTTTTCGCTTTTTCACCACTGGTTCATAATCTACTTGGCGAATGCTGCAGTGAACTCGCAGGAGCAGCATATAAGTCTTTGCAACGTGACCATTATTCATGCTAAATGATTCATTGGGGATAGATATGGTTGGGACTTTTGGTGGTGGCTGATTTTCCGAGGGATTCATCGGTACTTCGCTCGTACCAACGGAAACCTGCATAAAAAAAATTCACAATTAATAAAAAAAAAAAAAACAAAACTTTCTCATACATTAAACAATTATTTACCTGCATGATTGGTGAGCTTACGTCCTTTCGTTTTTTATGACAAATTTTCAACAGCAATGTCTCAACTTTAACTGGCAGATGTAATGCCTCAACTATTTACAAATTAAATCAATTATCTTGAAATTAATTTGTAAAATATATAAAAATTTTTAACTTACGTTTTTTATCGTAATATCCTAAAAAAGTAAGTGTCATATATCCACGAATAGCTGGATTTTGTACTTGATTATTTTTCAACATAATTTTTTCTAAAATTGTATCAACTCTAAATCCTCTTCGAGTTTTGTGGCTTCTTGACATACGTTGTTTCATATACGATAAATTTCTATACAGAAATACTGGCTGTAAAAAAATTTTTATTTTTTTTTCATAATTTTCAACAATAAATATCAATTTAATTCATAAAATCCTTAAACAACTAAATAACAATTACATTAAATGATAAAAAAGTAGTCAACATTTTCAATTGTTGTCGAAAAAATTAAAAATAACGTTTCTTACCGAGATTTGGTTTCTCGTACGCAAAAAGCGATAAATCTGCGTTGGTTCTGAAAAAAAAAAAAAGAAAAAATTATTTATTTCACATATCCTTTAGGATAATTCGTTAGACTGTCAGCCACTAGATGGCCAATACAAGTTTAATAATTCTCATAGATGAAAAGTAGGAAAAAAATTGATAAACTCAAAATTTTCTCAACATCTCATTGATCCTTCTGTGATTCAGAACGGGAAATGATGACGCGTTTGAGCTCGTCTGTTACGAGAAGCCTGCAACGGCAACCCTTGTTACGATTGAGCAGGTCAAACATCTCTGATTCCGTTTAGTTTTCAATTAAAATCAACAATAAAACTCTCTTAGATCTGTAAGCCCCAAAAATTCTCCTAATCCCTGCATCGAAAAAGTCATCAAAAGTCCCCTAAATTAACGAAAATTCAATTGTTATAATGACAAACAAAGAGGGGGAATTTCGTGTTACTGCAATAGCTAACCTAAATGTCTTGTTAGCCATGAAAAAATTAATTTAAACTCATTAAACAAAGTCTAAAAAAATATTTCTCATAAAAATATTCATCCTAAACGATGTCATAATGATAAAATAATTTTTTAAAACGTGAATTTAATAGATTAAACAGTGTTGGAGTAAATTTAGGTGGGAGGTAAGTGACCCGACGCGCGCGAGGATTTTTCTTTAGATAATAGGGGTTATGTTAGACGCTTTGTCAATTATCAAACGTAAATTAAGACCAACAACCTGAATTATAACATCAATAAATAATGAATAAAAATGATTAATTACATAAATAGAATTAAAAAGGATATAAAAATGATAAAAACTGACTTTCAAAGGCTTGGAGAAAGAGCTCGTGGTCCGCCTGAATTTGATCCATCCTCGGAGGTTTTGAGCCCTCAATCTCTCTGTCCCGCTTTTTTGGCGGCATCCTCACAATTATTCGATAAAATATCCGATAAAAATTCAATCAACACACGCGATATACACTGACGCATCCACCCCGCGCGAAAATTGCTGCTGATTTTGGCTAGTACGACACACACGACAGCGCGGACTCGGGGAGAGATGGCCCGTGAACAGGAGCAAGAGCTGTTTTGATATCACAGTCACATCTGCCCTCTATCAACCAACCTGGAAACTACAATTAAACCAATGAAAACCCCTAATCAATCAAATAAAAATTCACCCATCGCCATTAAACCCGTGAAAACTCGCCCAAAACCCAACATCACCGATAACATAACCTACAAATTTACAACTGTTATATTGTTATTTACACGTTTTTCATACATTAAACCAATGTTTTATATTTATTACAGTTAAAAATGAAAATAGAAGCTACCGAAGTGTGTAATGCAAGCATTCACGAGCTTGTTTCATCGCCATTTTCAACAGATTGGTCTGCCGACAATCAAATATCCGTTATAACTCAAAAAGGCGTTCATATATTTGTAAGTAATTTTTTTCCTCAATTAAAAAACATTATATAGTTGCTTTTAATATTAAAAAATTCCAGGAATTGCAGCCTAATCCACTGTGTACCTATCCAACGGCAAAATTCAAGCGATCGTTCGTTTATCCAACGGATTATCTGCCATGTCAATCATTTATTCCACAAACCCAAAAATTACTCAATGAATACGACCGTGAGGATTTTTATCGGCTAATGTTCGAGGAGGCAATAACACCAAAATTGGCGGAAAAGCACGATCACACGGTTAAAATAATAGCGGTCGAGTGGTCGCCAATAAAACTAGTCGAGCCGCTAAAATGCCTTCTATCAATTTTGACCTCAGCAGGAGCCATTGATCTGGCG
This sequence comes from Macrocentrus cingulum, assembly GCA_002156465.1. NCBI lineage: Eukaryota > Metazoa > Arthropoda > Insecta > Hymenoptera > Braconidae > Macrocentrus > Macrocentrus cingulum. Next base: position 36,078 of record MVJL01008256.1, read on the forward strand.
ATTAAGATAAACAAAAATTGGTTTTCCATCTGCAATCTGTCGACTTTATGGTGGAGAACCATTCGGGAAGAGATAAAATTCGATGGAGAAAATCTCCTGACAAATCCACCGACTGCTGAGACATTTAGGAAGAGCTTGCGCCGGCTTATAGGCACCGCAATTGCCTGGAGTCCTATTTATCAAACGGATTGGGACGCTTTTTCGTACTTTGTCACGGCCTACCGCAGTGGCGATCTAGTCATATGGAAAGTAAAGCGTGTTCCAGAGCTCGGGATGCTCGTGGTGCCCACAATAGTCTGCAGAACGCAGATAGAAGTGAAAGCCAGAATTTCCAAGCTGCTGTGGATCCACCTGAGAGATGGAAAATACCTATTGATCGTGGGATTCTGCGATGGCCGAGTTTACGGCCTGAAACTCGCGTTGATGAAAGATATTCTAACGAAAACGGACATGGAAAAGTACGAGGACCTTCCTGACGGCATGAATGTCACGTACATGCGAGAATTCTCACGCAACAGCGAGGAAATCAGTTTGGTTATTGTGAAAAATTACTTTTTTATTGTCATGACGGTGAATACGGAGGGGAAATTTGTGCGACAGCTTCATCTGCAGGTTCTGGGCTATGCCATCTCAGGTAAAGTCGATTTTTCATCACGAAAAACCATAAAATACTAAATTTTTTAAACGCATTTTAGGGCTGGCACTGACCGGAAAGAACACGGCGATCGTTACCACGCAGGATAGTCGACTTTATTGGATAACCCTGGACGAAAAGGGTTTGTCAAGCGAGCGAATCAGCCACGACATGAAAACTGCGAGTGTGCAGTTCCTCGGACTCGCAAATTCCCCGAGTGGCTTCACATTCACCAATGTTACCAGTCCAAATTGTCTGTACGATCATCTGGTGAATCGCGACCCGAGTACAATTCATCTGTTTAACCTTAAACACGAGAAGCACGATTCTTGGAGTGCTTTAAAAAATATAAAAGACAATTTCAGCACACACTGGGATTGTCTCGAGTCGATTCGCATCAAGGCAGCAAAAGAGGAAAATCCAGAAGCTCACATTCCAGTGGTTCCCGACATTTCCGAGCTGTCTAGTGTGGATCAATTGCGTGTTATCATGTGGCTAACACTTGTGACAGATGTTTTGAAGAAGAAAAAATCGTTGAAAAAAATCGACAATGTTATTGGCACTGTGTCTGAAGCTCAGCCATTAATTTATATTTATTCGGCATCCAGTCATATCATTAAATTAGCCACTTTGGACACTCTTACCGAGGATATGCGCCGTAGTGTTCACTTTTTATCGACATTCATGGAAGCCTTTGTGCGCGACAATGAAGGAAAAAAATGCAAGACTTCAAATGCGGCTTTGGAAAATGCTAAAAAAGCGATAAAAATCGCATCAGACATGGATCCAATTAAAATAGAAGTGTGTAATATATGTGAAGAAGTTCTCGAAGATTTACCTTGGAACACATCGAGCTGTCCTAATGGTCATACTCTGCCACGATGTGCTCTAACGTTGCTGCAAGTTACTTGTCTGCAGTATCGAAATTGTCCGGCATGTGGACGAATTTATCATCCGTCGTTGGACGTTATTTATGATGAAGTACGCTGTATTTATTGTGTTATTCCTATTCAGTATGATACACGACTGGGTGTTGATGATTATGTGAATAAAAAGTGTAAAAATCTGTCGATCAAACCGATACAGGATACAGCTCCTGTGTCAACAACGAACGATACAAATTCTACGGATGAAAAAGAAAATAAAAATTTGATAGTAAAATAATTAAATACTTTGTAGAATTATTTTTCATCATCGTTGTACACATAAATGTATGGATGTCGTTCGATCATGTCAATATCACGCTCTAATTGCTTTAAATCTTCCTCAATTTTTGCTTTTCTCTTGGCTTTTGGTGGTGTATCCGCGAGAAATGGCAGCGTTTGAAATTGCTTCATCATTTCATCCCATTTTTTCTTCATTCCCTGGAAGAAAAACCGATTTTTTTGTAATAAATTATCAATTTTAGGTGGTTAAAATCGTGACTTACAGCAAGAAGTTCCTTTCTTTCATCATCTGTAACACGATGACAAGTTTTTTCCGGGTTTTTTACCTCTAAATTTGCACTTGAGCTCGGCCTGATCGAAGTTTTCGATGTTATTTTTTTACCCCATGATGTTTTTTGACTCATTGTCATTGCAGAATCGGCTAATGATGATTTTATCTCGGTAGATTGATCAATTTTAGAGTTTATGTTGGTCTCGAGATGAATTTTCGGTTGTTTTTTAATTGAATTTTGCGATGATTTTATAACAAGTGAATTTTGACCGAGTTGATTATTACTTTTTATACTGTGAATTTCATGTTTTTTAATTTTTGATTGACTTACATTAAGAATATTTTCTTCTTTAAAATTTTTTGATATTCTAGGAATTTCATTTGTAGATTTTGAGCGTTTTATTGGCTCCCATGAAGGTAGTTTATGCTGATAATCCGGACGATGATAGTGCTTGTGACTAATTTCAGTCGAGGGCCGCAATTCAATTCGTGAATTTTTTTTTAAAAAGTCGGACGGTGATTTTAAGGGGACTTTAGGCACTCCCAGAGACTTGTGAGCACTCTTCCCCATTGATACGGCTGACTTGATGGACTCTCGATATTTAGATTGATACATTGGAGGTAGGTCGTATGTTATAATTGGTTTTTCAATCAGTCCAGTAATATCTTCATCCGAATCGTCGCTCGGGAGCATCATTTTCGCGGTTATCCAATGAATTTTCTATCAAAAAATGACAGTCAAGCAGTCGAAAAAGGTTCTTTTGATATTTCTTCTGATGATTTTCTGCAAAAAAAAAAAATCACACAAGTGACTGAAAATCCTCCTGATAACTTCAGTTACTGTCAAAAATTGAAATAAAAAATTTTAATTAAATTGATCAAGTAAATTTGAGGGTTGTGTTTACGATATGTAAACAAAAGTCTGCCCTTCAACGCGTTATCTGAGCGAATTGACGCGCCTGCACTGTGCAAACTTCCCTTTTTAAGTGAGATTAAAAAAACCTACCTGCATTTGAAAATTGCGAGAAACAAAAATTAATTTATACAAAGGGTTATTTAAATTTGTTATTTAGGTATTATTATAGAAATATAAAAAAATATATCCAACTAAAATTTAGCTGGAAAATTGATGGCAACCAAATTATCAGACAGCTGATTAAATAAGCTTAATACGAAGAAATAGTCATTTTTGGTGGATTTTGACCTTTTCACGTGCCTTTCAATGAGAAGATATTGATGGATTTTGGTTTTTTATACGCCATTCGATGTCTTTTTATCTCCTCAATACGATAGGCACATCCTTTCAATCGGGCGAGGTCATCCAAGGGGAGAAAACACGAAGAAATAGTCATTATTGGTGGATTTTGACCTTCCGTGCCGAATGGCATTTTTTTAATATCACCGCGAGAAAAACAAGTCTATGGACTAAACAGGTCGATTATTTACATTCAGCGGGGTAAAATACATCTCAATTTTTCGGTCCTAATAATTTTCAGCCACGACAACCGGTTAAGCAGACCCAAAAACGAAGAATTTTAGTGACGGCACGGAAAAATATATCTAAATTCATCGCTTCTCATAGTCTTCAGCCATGACAAGAAATTAAGAAATTCTAATATGGCGTCGGGATGGGATGGTAAAAACGATGCAGCATTTACCGACTGTAAAAAATTTTTTGTAGTCTTCCGTTTTACCTAAAATTTTGCAGGCATGTTTCAATACATCAAACACATTTGTCAAACTGCAACTAAATTGTTCTCAAGTTGTTAATCATTCCCATCTCTCTATTTACATCCTAATAAAATTTAATCAGCAAAAAAATAATAACAAACTTACCAAGAAATAAGATTTATACTGTGATGCCAAATTCCAGCCGAGATTCTACTATGGCAAATAACCGAAGTACCACCGACGAGCACAGCGTTGAGGTTAATATTTACTTTGATTCAATCCTTCACGACCTAAATACCATTAATTCAAGTGACAGCATGCAAAAAATTAATCTCTAAATACTATTTAAAACTCCATCTCCAATTTTCAGACACTCGCCGAGGTCTTTCGATGCTTTATATGCATGGAAAAACTGCAGGACGCTCATTTATGTCCTCACTGCAGCAAACTGTGTTGCTACACTTGCATCCGAAGGTGGCTAACCGAGCAACGCTCTCAATGCCCTCACTGTCGAGCATCTCTGCACCTCCACGAGCTCGTAAACTGCCGATGGGTCGAAGAAGTAACCCAGCAACTCGACACCCTGCAAGCCGCAGGACTATTTTACTCGAGACTCGAAGAAATTCCGCGAGACAAGTGTACAACTCACCACGAAAAATTGTCCGTCTACTGCTGGACATGTGGCCGATGTATTTGTCACCAGTGTGCGCTCTGGGGTGGCACACATTCCGGTCATACATTCAAGCCTCTCGACGAAGTCTACGAGCATCATGTAACCCAAATAAAAGACGAAGTGAGCCAGCTGAAAAAGCGCCTGATCGAGCTGATTCGCTTGATTCGAGAAGTGGTAAAGTACCTGAAAAAAACACAAACTGTCATTCAACTAACCATTTTCCCGGCTTTTAGGAGCGTAATGTCGAGTGCGTGAGGACAGCAAAAGACGAGAGAGTGCGAGAAATTCGAAATGCCGTCGAATTAATGATTGCACGACTGGATTCTCAGCTAAAAACAAAACTAATGACGCTCATGGGCCAGAAAAACACTCTGACACTCGAGTCAGAGAAGCTCGAAACCCTCCTACAAGAGATCCAACATCAATTGCACTCGTGTACGCGGTCAGAATTGATCCACAAGAGCAGCGAATTGTCACACATGATCTATCAAATGCGTCAAAAACCCATGACAAGCTTCATCACCGCCCCAGTACCAGCTGATTTTCACAGTGAGATTGTGCCCGGCTATGACAGCGCGACATTTTCAATGCAGAACTTTACTCAATTGCAATTAAAAGCCGATCCAATATACTCTGCGCCCCTGTACGTCAATGGCTTGTGCTGGCGATTAAAAGTCTATCCCGATGGCAATGGAGTCGTGCGAGGAAATTATTTATCAGTATTTCTAGAGCTCAGTGCGGGCCTGCCGGAGACCTCAAAATACGAGTATCGAGTTGAGATGATACATCAGGGATCGCAAGACACGAGTAAAAATATTGTTCGCGAATTTGCGTCAGATTTTGAGATTGGAGAATGTTGGGGATATAATCGTTTTTTCCGGCTGGATCTCCTGGCAACTGAGGGATATCTCAACACGGAATTAGATACACTCATGTTAAGGTAATAAATTATTTTAATAACATGTTTTTAGCATGAATTAATTGTTTAAATAGATTTCAGGTACGACCTCCGACGTTTTATCAACGATGTCGCGATCAGCAGTGGTATATAAGTCAACTTTTGACAGTTCAAAATCAATACGCCACGCAAATCAATGAATTAAAGGAGGTAAGAGTGTGAAAAAAATTATTTACAGTTAAAGAAGTATTTATTCACACGTTGTGGGGGGTTTGTTTACGTTTTAGAAATTGGCGATTGAGATTTCTCGCAACTCAATGGCAGCCGGAAATTCTGCAGACACTGCGGCAATGTGCCATTTCATGAATCCACTGCATAAATCACCGCCCAGTACTTTGGAATTAAATACCACAGGAGTTTCGCTGAATTATCCGACGGTTTTGAGAGGAGAGACGGAAATTATGGACTCGTTATTGTCGAGTTATTCGGGTGAAAATAACGCAGAGCAAGATGAGATAAATGTGATATCAACGTCGCCAGAGAGTTTGTCGAAATGTCAGGCTTTTAAATTGGATAAATTGAAGAAATTTAATAGTTTATCCAAATCTTCATCGGTTCCATGTCTTGAGAATGCGAGATCGAGTGATTTTATTAATGAGTGTATTAGTAAAGATGTTAGTGCAACTCCGCGATCATTGGCAATTGTTCAAAAAAATCGAAATCAATTGTCTAGCAGCAGTAGCAGTGACAGTGGGGTGAGTTGAAAATTTTTTTTTTAGCACTAAAAGGGTGTAAATTGCATAGAGGCATATGAATCGCATGGATTTTCAATGCAAACAGGGTGATTTTTCGATATAAACAGCGTGATTGCATTTAGAAGTATTTTTTAGTGTTATGCAAAAATTAGTTAAACGGTAAAATGCAAACAGTCAGTAAAAAAATTTAAACATTGCTATTTTTGCAAATTATTCGTTAATTAATTAATTAATTAATTAATTAATTAATCATATATCGATATAAAAAAAAAAAATTTCTAGTGTCGATCGCCTACTTTTTCAATAAAATCGACATTTTTTGTGGTGGAAATATTTTTTTTTTTTTACGAAAATTTTAAAGGATGCAGTACGACGATGCCCCTTGGAGATTTCGTCATTTTTTGGTTTTTTGCTGATAACTCAGTAACCGTTCGAGATAACGGAAAATATTATAGAACTTAAATGATAGGGAATCTGATTTCCTATAAAAAATATGGAATAAAATTTTTTGATATTTTGCCTAATTTCCGAGATATTTTGAAAATTCTTAATTTTCAAAAAATTAAGATTTTTCAAAAACTATTAGAGATAGAAAAAAATTCATTTAACATTTTTTGTAGATAATTGCACCCTCAATCATTTAACCCTTATGACATTTTTTGATATTTTGTTTATTTACCGAGTTATCGTAAAAAAACGCATAAAAATCACAAAAACGATCAGATTTCCAAGAGGTCTATCCCTCAAAAAATTTTGACCAAAAAAAAAAATTTTTTTTCCTCAACCAATCGTCCTAAAATTCATGCTAATAGATACTTTAATACGAATAAATGTTTTTTTTTTATCCCACAGGAAATCAGTGAGCACGATGTTTTTCTGGATCATTATGAAACCATCAGATCTAATGCAACATCAATTGACGGGAATTTTAATGATGAAAATGACGTTGGAGAATCAACTCCAGGTATATTTAATTAAATATATACCATCCAAGGTCTTCCTAAAATCGAATAATTCACTTTGTATCCGGTTTTCAAGGCGAAAATGACGTGGAAGCCAGTGAAATATTAAAACCATGGTTCCGAAGTCAACCGTCATCGTCGAAAAAAATTGATGAGACCAATACAAGCTTAAATGATGCTCGCACGTAAGTATTTTACATAATTTAAATAGTTTTACTGCTCTAGAGACATATTTTTTATTTTTTTTTTTTGTCAATAAATTTCTAGCGGAGTTGAGGATGAAATTATGCTGCTCCACTTATTTGATATTCAAGACCGTTGGTGTGTATTGTGCGCCAATTGTGCACAACATTCGCACTCAAATACTCTCCAGTGTTGCTCGTCTAATGACACTCACGGATGCTTCAGCACAGCCGATCAATTAATCAACTCGACAGAGTGCAAGTCTTTCAGCGCATCGCAGCCATCGAGCGGACCATTTTGCTATAAACGACTCGATAAATCCCACGTCCCGTTGACGAAAAAATTGGCAAACATGTCCGATCTACCCTCGCTCATTACTCGAGTTTCAAACCCGACTTTTACGCGAGATAAAACGTCGGATCACTCGGTTTTAACGGTCGATCGAGACTTGGAAGACTCTGCGGCTGCTCCAAAGCCCGATGATGGCCAGTCGAACTTTAAATTATTATCCGAGTGTAATTCGTCACCTTAAAAAAATCATTAACTGCAATATTATTAAAAAAAAATTAATCAATTAAAAAAATTTTTGACTTGTAACATCATTTGTTTTTGTTTTCAGTGATAACTCGGCAACTAAGCGAATTAATGGAAAATGTTATGAATACTAAATTTTCAGAAATTAAATTTTCTAAAAAAAAAGTCAAATAAAATTTTTCAAAATTTCAAGTTGTTTTTGAGATATTTTGATAAATAAGAATTTTCAAAAAATCCTCATATCTCAAAAACTAAAAAAGATATGAAAAAATTTTATCTAACATTTTTTGTAGGTAATTTAATTCTTAATAATTTACTTTCAATAATATTTTTCGTTATTTTGTATATTTATTGAGTTATCATTAAAAATAGAAAAAAATGATACTACTGATGCGATAATTGTCTCGAAAAATGAATTAAAATTCAAAAAATCGATAAAATTATTATCTTAAAATAATTTCAATCTAATATTTAACATTTTCTCTAACTAAAAAAGTAATAATAATAAATGTTTATATAATTACCTTAATATTTTCATTGTATTATAAAATAGTTTAAATTTTTTATTTCGCCATTTTCCGAGTAATTTTCAAATTATAGCGTGACTATAAAATTACTTTCGATATAACACGATAAATTTACACCTAGTCATGACGTAGTCACATAAAAAACAAATGTTTAATGTACTTTATAATGAATTTTCGATTAAAATACTCACCATAAAAGCAAATTTTCCTTCAATTTTCATGAATTTACGTATTTTTAATGTGATTAAATTAAATAAATGGCATTCAATTAAACTTGAAAAAATTCATCAGGTCGTTATTAATTAATATTTGATGTAAAACTCAGCGTTTTTTTTTAAGTTAACAATTTTTAACCCGATGAATTAATTATTTTTTTATGTTTCAAGATTTTTCGTGCTTTTTTATACACGACAAAACATCATCAATATCATCTTTAGAGCCCAAAAAAATAGGTGAACGTTGATGAATTTTTTCTGGCACCATATCCAGTATATCTATACAACCATTTGACGTTTTTCCACCGGCTGCATTTACTATATAGGCCATAGGAATACATTCGTAGAGTAAGCGAAGCTAAAAATCACCGAATAAATTAAAGTTTTACCATAATAAAAGAAAGGCGGGGAAAAAAAATTCTTTTAACTCCTACCTTGCCATTTGGATTATCAGCTGTGGCAGGATATAAAAATATTCCTCCATATTTAATGGTTCTGTGAACATCAGCGACCATAGAACCAACATATCGAGCTCCATACGGCTTTCCTTCGACTGGATATTTTTTTGATTGAATGTATTCCTTGATTGCCGGTTGCCAGAGACTCTCGTAGCCTTCATTAATGCTGTATTTCAACGTAAATCAAGTGTAAAGTCGTTTAAAGCACTAATTATTCGCCTTATAAAATTTTACAAGTAAAAAAAAAATTACTTTTTTAATTCTTCAATCGTTATAAAATTATTGTTATTATTTTTTTATATCTAAAGAATGTTTTTTAATTGTTGAAACAAGAACAAATGATATTTTATAAAAACAAACCGGAATTTTAAGATTTTTCTCGTTTTTTTTTTGATATTTTTTTTTAATAAATCAAAAGTTTTTTGTGATTTTGACGTCGGATATGCCTATATGCATAAACAAACTTTTAGGTAATTAAATTATCTTTAAAATGAGCCATTGTAAATCGATGTAACCTGAATATTTGTCGAGATATCAAGAAAAAAGATATTTTGGTTTTTTTACTTGATATCTCGATAACTACTTGAGCTACAGCAATCTCAAGGTGGTCATTTTGTAGGGAATTCAATTACCTTCAAATTATATTCGAAGCATTATTCTCGATTTCTGCTTATTTCAAGCGGTAAAATTAAAAAACGTTCAAATTGCGACGAAAATTTTACATTTTCAAGACTACGACTGCAAAAAGTTCAAGAAAATTTTTTTTTTCGCCTTCGCAATTGTTTAAATATTATAAACAATTATTGGAAATACTATTTTAAGTTATTAAACATTTAATTTGTCGTAAAAAAAAAATTATGCCGGATAATAAGCAGGAAAAATTGTAAAAATTTACCTGTAAATTTTTCCTCTTGTCGGTATTTTCATATCTCGCTCAGTTAGGATAAATTCACCGATTGCCGGGTCATACATAAATCCATTGACACTTTGACCAATTGCTAGGACAATCATTGTGGCAGATCCGTACAGAGCATAGCCAGCAGCGACTAATTTTCGACCGCATTGCAGAGCATCTGTCAAATTCGGCTCTGAAATTCCCTCGGCGAGTTTGTAAATGCCAAAAATCGATCCTATGGATACTAGACAGTCAATATTGGATGATCCATCCAGAGGATCAAAGCAAACAATGTATTTTCCACGTTTATCAGTCTCAACTTGGATGATTGTTTCGTTTTCCTCGCTGACAAGGAGACACGTGCTGAAGGATGATCGAAGCATGTTTATAAACAGTTCATTGCTCAGGACATCCAGTTTCTTCACTTCCTCGCCTTGAATATTAGTACTTCCAGCTATCCCATACCTGCAAAAAAGCGTTTCAGTACTGGAGGATGATGCAACACACGCAACTATTGACACAAGACATATCTAAAACCACAACAGCTGGAAGAAAAACATTTTACCTGCCAATATCTTGATAAGGATGCGAATTGGATAAATTTTGCTAAGGACCTTTTTTTATAGGTAATTAAATTTTCCATGAAACAGGTATCTTGAAAAAAATCTCTATTCCCAACGGTTTTCAAGATATTTTGATTTTAAACAGCAAAATGTTTTATACCCGCGTTGAGTTGAGCTCTCGACACGTGACAGTTTATTTTGCTGATATCTTGATAAGGAAGCGAGTTTGACAAATTTTGATGAGAATCATTTTTGTAGGTAATTAAATTTTCTATAAAAAAGGTCATTTGAGAAAAATTTGTATTTCTAGTAGTTTCGAAGATATTTTGATTTAAAACAGTGTTTTGAGGTTGGATTTGTGATATACTTACATTTTTGCAATTCCAGCTTTTCTAACAGCTGAACTCACGGCTTTCACGGCTGTTTGGATGGAATTTAATAATTGTGACAAATCTCCAGTGGCTGTTGGAAATTTTTTCTGCTCCGCCAGGACAAAATAAAAAAAAAAAATTTCTAGTGTCGATCGCCTACTTTTTCAATAAAATCGACATTTTTTGTGGTGGAAATATTTTTTTTTTTTTACGAAAATTTTAAAGGATGCAGTACGACGATGCCCCTTGGAGATTTCGTCATTTTTTGGTTTTTTGCTGATAACTCAGTAACCGTTCGAGATAACGGAAAATATTATAGAACTTAAATGATAGGGAATCTGATTTCCTATAAAAAATATGGAATAAAATTTTTTGATATTTTGCCTAATTTCCGAGATATTTTGAAAATTCTTAATTTTCAAAAAATTAAGATTTTTCAAAAACTATTAGAGATAGAAAAAAATTCATTTAACATTTTTTGTAGATAATTGCACCCTCAATCATTTAACCCTTATGACATTTTTTGATATTTTGTTTATTTACCGAGTTATCGTAAAAAAACGCATAAAAATCACAAAAACGATCAGATTTCCAAGAGGTCTATCCCTCAAAAAATTTTGACCAAAAAAAAAAATTTTTTTTCCTCAACCAATCGTCCTAAAATTCATGCTAATAGATACTTTAATACGAATAAATGTTTTTTTTTTATCCCACAGGAAATCAGTGAGCACGATGTTTTTCTGGATCATTATGAAACCATCAGATCTAATGCAACATCAATTGACGGGAATTTTAATGATGAAAATGACGTTGGAGAATCAACTCCAGGTATATTTAATTAAATATATACCATCCAAGGTCTTCCTAAAATCGAATAATTCACTTTGTATCCGGTTTTCAAGGCGAAAATGACGTGGAAGCCAGTGAAATATTAAAACCATGGTTCCGAAGTCAACCGTCATCGTCGAAAAAAATTGATGAGACCAATACAAGCTTAAATGATGCTCGCACGTAAGTATTTTACATAATTTAAATAGTTTTACTGCTCTAGAGACATATTTTTTATTTTTTTTTTTTGTCAATAAATTTCTAGCGGAGTTGAGGATGAAATTATGCTGCTCCACTTATTTGATATTCAAGACCGTTGGTGTGTATTGTGCGCCAATTGTGCACAACATTCGCACTCAAATACTCTCCAGTGTTGCTCGTCTAATGACACTCACGGATGCTTCAGCACAGCCGATCAATTAATCAACTCGACAGAGTGCAAGTCTTTCAGCGCATCGCAGCCATCGAGCGGACCATTTTGCTATAAACGACTCGATAAATCCCACGTCCCGTTGACGAAAAAATTGGCAAACATGTCCGATCTACCCTCGCTCATTACTCGAGTTTCAAACCCGACTTTTACGCGAGATAAAACGTCGGATCACTCGGTTTTAACGGTCGATCGAGACTTGGAAGACTCTGCGGCTGCTCCAAAGCCCGATGATGGCCAGTCGAACTTTAAATTATTATCCGAGTGTAATTCGTCACCTTAAAAAAATCATTAACTGCAATATTATTAAAAAAAAATTAATCAATTAAAAAAATTTTTGACTTGTAACATCATTTGTTTTTGTTTTCAGTGATAACTCGGCAACTAAGCGAATTAATGGAAAATGTTATGAATACTAAATTTTCAGAAATTAAATTTTCTAAAAAAAAAGTCAAATAAAATTTTTCAAAATTTCAAGTTGTTTTTGAGATATTTTGATAAATAAGAATTTTCAAAAAATCCTCATATCTCAAAAACTAAAAAAGATATGAAAAAATTTTATCTAACATTTTTTGTAGGTAATTTAATTCTTAATAATTTACTTTCAATAATATTTTTCGTTATTTTGTATATTTATTGAGTTATCATTAAAAATAGAAAAAAATGATACTACTGATGCGATAATTGTCTCGAAAAATGAATTAAAATTCAAAAAATCGATAAAATTATTATCTTAAAATAATTTCAATCTAATATTTAACATTTTCTCTAACTAAAAAAGTAATAATAATAAATGTTTATATAATTACCTTAATATTTTCATTGTATTATAAAATAGTTTAAATTTTTTATTTCGCCATTTTCCGAGTAATTTTCAAATTATAGCGTGACTATAAAATTACTTTCGATATAACACGATAAATTTACACCTAGTCATGACGTAGTCACATAAAAAACAAATGTTTAATGTACTTTATAATGAATTTTCGATTAAAATACTCACCATAAAAGCAAATTTTCCTTCAATTTTCATGAATTTACGTATTTTTAATGTGATTAAATTAAATAAATGGCATTCAATTAAACTTGAAAAAATTCATCAGGTCGTTATTAATTAATATTTGATGTAAAACTCAGCGTTTTTTTTTAAGTTAACAATTTTTAACCCGATGAATTAATTATTTTTTTATGTTTCAAGATTTTTCGTGCTTTTTTATACACGACAAAACATCATCAATATCATCTTTAGAGCCCAAAAAAATAGGTGAACGTTGATGAATTTTTTCTGGCACCATATCCAGTATATCTATACAACCATTTGACGTTTTTCCACCGGCTGCATTTACTATATAGGCCATAGGAATACATTCGTAGAGTAAGCGAAGCTAAAAATCACCGAATAAATTAAAGTTTTACCATAATAAAAGAAAGGCGGGGAAAAAAAATTCTTTTAACTCCTACCTTGCCATTTGGATTATCAGCTGTGGCAGGATATAAAAATATTCCTCCATATTTAATGGTTCTGTGAACATCAGCGACCATAGAACCAACATATCGAGCTCCATACGGCTTTCCTTCGACTGGATATTTTTTTGATTGAATGTATTCCTTGATTGCCGGTTGCCAGAGACTCTCGTAGCCTTCATTAATGCTGTATTTCAACGTAAATCAAGTGTAAAGTCGTTTAAAGCACTAATTATTCGCCTTATAAAATTTTACAAGTAAAAAAAAAATTACTTTTTTAATTCTTCAATCGTTATAAAATTATTGTTATTATTTTTTTATATCTAAAGAATGTTTTTTAATTGTTGAAACAAGAACAAATGATATTTTATAAAAACAAACCGGAATTTTAAGATTTTTCTCGTTTTTTTTTTGATATTTTTTTTTAATAAATCAAAAGTTTTTTGTGATTTTGACGTCGGATATGCCTATATGCATAAACAAACTTTTAGGTAATTAAATTATCTTTAAAATGAGCCATTGTAAATCGATGTAACCTGAATATTTGTCGAGATATCAAGAAAAAAGATATTTTGGTTTTTTTACTTGATATCTCGATAACTACTTGAGCTACAGCAATCTCAAGGTGGTCATTTTGTAGGGAATTCAATTACCTTCAAATTATATTCGAAGCATTATTCTCGATTTCTGCTTATTTCAAGCGGTAAAATTAAAAAACGTTCAAATTGCGACGAAAATTTTACATTTTCAAGACTACGACTGCAAAAAGTTCAAGAAAATTTTTTTTTTCGCCTTCGCAATTGTTTAAATATTATAAACAATTATTGGAAATACTATTTTAAGTTATTAAACATTTAATTTGTCGTAAAAAAAAAATTATGCCGGATAATAAGCAGGAAAAATTGTAAAAATTTACCTGTAAATTTTTCCTCTTGTCGGTATTTTCATATCTCGCTCAGTTAGGATAAATTCACCGATTGCCGGGTCATACATAAATCCATTGACACTTTGACCAATTGCTAGGACAATCATTGTGGCAGATCCGTACAGAGCATAGCCAGCAGCGACTAATTTTCGACCGCATTGCAGAGCATCTGTCAAATTCGGCTCTGAAATTCCCTCGGCGAGTTTGTAAATGCCAAAAATCGATCCTATGGATACTAGACAGTCAATATTGGATGATCCATCCAGAGGATCAAAGCAAACAATGTATTTTCCACGTTTATCAGTCTCAACTTGGATGATTGTTTCGTTTTCCTCGCTGACAAGGAGACACGTGCTGAAGGATGATCGAAGCATGTTTATAAACAGTTCATTGCTCAGGACATCCAGTTTCTTCACTTCCTCGCCTTGAATATTAGTACTTCCAGCTATCCCATACCTGCAAAAAAGCGTTTCAGTACTGGAGGATGATGCAACACACGCAACTATTGACACAAGACATATCTAAAACCACAACAGCTGGAAGAAAAACATTTTACCTGCCAATATCTTGATAAGGATGCGAATTGGATAAATTTTGCTAAGGACCTTTTTTTATAGGTAATTAAATTTTCCATGAAACAGGTATCTTGAAAAAAATCTCTATTCCCAACGGTTTTCAAGATATTTTGATTTTAAACAGCAAAATGTTTTATACCCGCGTTGAGTTGAGCTCTCGACACGTGACAGTTTATTTTGCTGATATCTTGATAAGGAAGCGAGTTTGACAAATTTTGATGAGAATCATTTTTGTAGGTAATTAAATTTTCTATAAAAAAGGTCATTTGAGAAAAATTTGTATTTCTAGTAGTTTCGAAGATATTTTGATTTAAAACAGTGTTTTGAGGTTGGATTTGTGATATACTTACATTTTTGCAATTCCAGCTTTTCTAACAGCTGAACTCACGGCTTTCACGGCTGTTTGGATGGAATTTAATAATTGTGACAAATCTCCAGTGGCTGTTGGAAATTTTTTCTGCTCCGCCAGGACAAAGCGAGTCAGGGTCATGCAATTGGCATCGAATGACGGTTCTCGACACGTCATTTTTTAATGATTTTCGTCCTGAAATATTTTCTAGTTAATATAAAAATCATATTGCATTTAGTGGTACTAACCTATATATATATGAGGATGTTTTTGGTAGGAACAATGCAAATGTTTGCTCGCCGGATGGTTCTAACTCAATGACAGTGTAATTTAAGATATTTTTAATCACAATTTGATGTATCAACGGTTTTCAATGGTGTTGCACAATTTTAAAATGAAGTAAATAACGATGTTGCAATATCAACTATCACATGTGACCGTTGACCTCGTGTCAGGCGTGAAAAATATTGATTAGTGATCTCTCTGTGTGTGGGGTCGATTCATTGGTTCATTTTATAGCCGCTTTTGGGAGAGAGAAATTTCCGAAACTCCCACAGGTAGTCGCCACTAGCCCCGTCACATTTGTCGCCAATTTTGAACGCTAATTTCGAATTTAATTGTTCGCGAGCCAGATACAATAATAAATCAAATATTTAAATAATGAAAATTAATTATCAGAAGCGTCAAAACATTTTTTTATCAAGCGAATTCCGCGAAAACCAAGAATTTCGTATAAACTCGCAAATAATGACTCTGCGGATTGTGCCGTGCGAATTTTTTAGATTCAACGTAAGAATTCGTCAATCTCAATAGTCTACAGAATATACAAAAAAGGTTTATCTATGAAATTTTGCAACTCGCTTAAGTTTAATAATTTTTTCTAATTTTTTCCTGATAACTCGATAAATAAACAAAATACTTAAAATTAGTATCTGAGTTAAAAAATAGAGAATTAAATGGTTAATAAAAAATGTAGAATAAAATTATTCAAAATTTTGTATTTTTATTGAGATATTTTGAAAAATATGAATTTTCAAAAATCACTAATATCTCAAAAACTAAAAGAGATATGAAAAATTTTATTTAACATTTTTTGTAGATAATTAAACTACAAATGAGTTATTATCTATGATATTTTTCGATATCTTGATTATTTATTAAGATATCGTTGAAAAATTAAGAAAAATCACATTTCCAAGAGATTTAGTCCTATAAAAATGTTAAAAAACCGTCGAAAAAAAAATTTTATCTCCTTCCTTTACGGTTTTTTTTTTGTGTTAAATTTCCTCAACGTTGTTTTTTCACCGCGTTTATTCAACCATAAAAATTTTATCGATTGATTTTTCGTCATAGTGAGAGTTAACTGGAACATTTTCCAATCACAACCTCATTTTAAATTAATTTACTATTCCCAATAAATCATATTGACCTCGAATCTCATCGAGTGTAATAATAACTGACCATTTTGCATGCTACATGTGAAATTTAAATAATTTCTCCTAGAATTAAACATGAGGAAAAAATACAAATCAATTTTTTATGTCACATATTAAAAAGCATAAAAATTTTTTATGCATTGATCGAGGACACAAAAATAGGATACTACTCGTGTGTTAATTCCAAAAATCTTCCCTTTTGATTGCGCACGCGTGAAAATTTCAATATGACAAAGATTACCCCCCACACAATAAAGGCGAGCATAGTCGTCGTCATTCGACGCATTGGGTTGTGAGTACATAGGCAAGAGTGGGAGGCAATGGATCGATAAGGGCGCATGGCTACAAGCAGTCATTGTGACAGTCTTATCCTTGAGTAGTATGAGTACAAATTTTCCTTCATTCAAAAAAAAAGAAAAAGAAATAAACATATATTCTTTCATTTTCTATCACTGAAGAAAAACGAAAAAAAAAAAATGCATGTTCGCGAGTGTTGTGGAATAATTCCACTGTAAAAAAATTTTTTTTTTCAACACACACTGTTAATTACACTTGAAATATTTTTAAAATAATTCAACTAGATTTTTTTCTACATATTTAACATAAATTGTGATATATTTAGTGATGTTAAAATGATGAAAATAATAAATTTTCAAAATTATTCATCATTTAAAAAATACAATTTTGCATTTTATACATGGATATATGTGACTATAAATTAATGTGTATGTTACACATAAATTTTTTAAGAAATTTGATATAATTTTTTTTCGAATTTTGAATACTATAACGTGATTTATATTATTATATTATATACCAAACATGTTATACAAGGCAGTAGTAAAATTCTAGCATTTTACTAGCCTTCTCAAGATGTCAGTTATTTTACGTCGACCAACCCAAGATTGGGCTTACTGCTGCGTTCAATTGTTCTGCAAGAGAATAACACTATTTACCGTCATTGGATGCTTCATCTTGGGATCATTACCCCGTGAAATCACTGCAGAACACGGCAAACAATGTAAGTTTTTTACAATTAATCGAAAAAACATGAAAATTTTATATCTAAAACATTTTCTAATCGATTTCTTCACATGAAAAAAAATTATTGAAACATTTCTCGCAAGATTCAGTCATCAATTTGATAATTTACATCATTATCCTGCATTAGAATGTAATAATATTTTTTAAATTCTACTTAGAACACGAGAAAAAAATTTTTTTTTAAACAAAAAAATGGTTTACTTTTATCTGATATTATATCTGATTACGATAAAGTTTTTTTTTTTTACAGTTTTAACGTTTTGTAATTGACATAAAAACATGTTTTTTCAAAGGATACAGTATGAAAAAAATTTTTTTTGACGTTTTTTCAAGGAAAAACTGAGTTAAAAAAATTTTTTTGTTAATAAATTTAGTTACATTATGGGTTTTTAAATAGTTTTTACGTCTTGTAATGATATAGAAATATTTTTTTTTGATATTTTTCCAAGGAAAAATTGGCTCTAGCTTTTTTTTTAATTGTAAAAAGTGTCTTTTTCAGCTTTTAGATCTTGTAGCATAGTTGTAGAAGCCAGGACCCTTTTTATTGTCGCACATGCGCATTAATTTTCATGCCTCTCTAATCGTTTAATAAAAAATATTATTTCTCGTCTCAAAACAGATAAAAAAACTGTTTTTTTATTTCCAGATAAATTGAGTACCATTTGTAAAAACCATTTTTTACGTGATGTCTATCGAAAAATCGACGGTGCCGTATTAACATCTCAAAATGAGCGGAATTTGAATTGTGCCATAACATTTCAAACTCACAGCATTCTTCAACGGTTTATGCTGAGATTTGATCGGCTACAATTAGATTGTAACGATCATCTTTATATTTATGATGGCGCTCATGCAGCAAATAATTTCAAGGTATAATGACTAAAAAATCACTTTACACGGTTGAAAAAATTTTTTTTCATTAAAATCAAAAATGAAAAAACAATTCAGATGAGTTTTAATAATTATTATGATTGTTTGCGGCATTACAGGCGGATTTATCTTGTCGAAACACGCACATTAGTGTGGGAGCAATTTACACCCGAACTAATTTTGTCACTCTGAAGTATATAACTGATGGATGGGGGACTGATGCCAATGGATTTCGATTAGTAATCACTGCTGTTAAAGATTTAAGTAAATATTGATTTTTATAAAAGCCTTAATCACAATTATATCAAGTCACTCGTCAAATAATATTTTTTTTTTTATTAATCTTTTGATAACTCAGTAAATAAGCGAGATAATGAAAAATTTCATTGAACTCAAATGATAGTAAATTAAATTCTCTATAAATAATATAGAATAAATTTTTTCGATATTTTATCTTATTTTTGAGATATGTTGAAAAATTGAAATTTAAAAAAATCAATGATATCTCGAAAACTAAGGGAGATATAAAAAAAATCTATTTAACATTTTTTATAGAAAATTTAATTCCTTATCATTTATTTTCTATGATATTTTTTGATATTTCGCATATTTATCGAGTTATTATCAAAAAACGAAGAAAAAAAATCAGCATTTTTTCATAAAACGCCGGTTTAGTTGGATATTTTGTTACTTCCCTCGATAAATGTTAATTAAATGTTTGTCTTCTTGCAGAACACACTTGCAAAGACTTCCGATGTACGATGAATGAATTTTGCATCGACAAAGACCTCGTGTGCGACAGCGTAAATCACTGTGGTGACGGTTCGGACGAAGCAACGGCATTGTTATGTACTAGTAAGTGGATAATGCTAGTATAATTAATCCATAAATAATAAATAATGTATCTCCCATAGGTACAGAAGCTTCAACAATACTCGGCATGCAGAGAACATGGTTTACCGTGGCCCTAGCACTCATGGTGATAATAATGATCGGAGCAGTAGTCAGCATAATTTCGTGCTATTGTCGAAAACGTTTGGCACATCCAAGACACACTCATAATTCAGTTAATACTCGAGGATATCCTCCTGTCAGCTTCCCCTGTGAGTAATTCAGTTACATATCATCAATTAACAACAAAAACAATCATTAATCGTGCCTAAAACATTTTTTTTTCACATCCCTTAAAAACATCCGAGTTTTCATGACGTTTTTTTATCAATAACTCGGTAAATAAACGAGATATCGAAAAAAGTCATAGAACCTAATTAATCCATAATTAAAATATCTACAAAAAACGTTGAGTAAAATTTTTTCCTATCTCCCTTACTTTCCGAAATATCACTGATTTTTGAAAATTCATTTTTTTCAAAATATCTCAAAAACAACAAAAGTTATTAAAAAAAGTTGTTTAATATTTTTTATAGGAAATTTAATTATCTATCATTTAGGTGGAATGACACTTTTTAATATTTGAAGTAATTATCGAGTTATCAGAGAAAAATGTGAAAATTTTTTTTTTTTTTCATTGTTTTCATCATGTCATAGATATTGAGGTGTTGTAAGTTTGTTTGGGTGTTGTTTCAACGTTGGAATATAAAAAGCCTGCAGGTATTATGATGGGACTGATGTGCTTCACGTTTTTCCAGTGCAACAGATGTACGAATCAAACGGAGCAAGCAGCAGAACGATAATCGGAAGCGCCCTAGTGAAAGAACCAGTACCGATTCCAACATCAACCAGCAACATCAATTTCGTGGGAACGGGAACCCTGTTAATGGGTGCCACGACTCTACCACGGTCGGGAAACTGGCTACACCCTGCGGGCCTCAGGCTCGGACACATCCGCCGCCTCTACTGCCAGGCAAAGTGAAAAGCCACGGTTCTGACAGGTGAGTTTACCTAAAACCAACACATTAACCGATTACTAATAATAAAACATAAAAAAAAACTCATTGTTTTACTTTTATTTCAGTGATATCTCTTCTAATCAAAAGGATGAGTGGTTCGTATAGGTAAATATCGACATTTTTTTTTGAAAACTCAAAAAATTTCAGTGATCTCGGCATCAGATACATATATATACATAAACAAACTTTTAGATAACTAAATTATCTATAAAATAAGCCATTAAAAAACGCTGTAACCCGAATATTTGTCGAGATATCACGCGGAGAGACATTTTGTCTCTCCACTCGATATCTCAGTAACTACATGAGCTACAACAATCAAAGGGTGGTCATTTTGTAGGGAATTTAATTACCTTTCTTTTTTCTAATAAGCATTATTCTCAAATTCCGCTTAGTTCAGACGGTATAATTAAAAAACCTTCGTATTGCGATGAAATTTTACATTTTCAACACTTCGGGTGCAATAACTGATCAACAAAAGCTGTTTTTTGCATTATTAATTATTTAAATGTTATAAACATTTGTCAAAAAACTTTTTCAAGCCATTAAACATTTAATCTTTCGAAGAAAAAAAATATAAACTTGACATATAATAAAGTTTCGTCGTTTTTTTTTTACATTTTTTTTCGGTTGGAGGGTGAAATTTCTATGATTTAGGGGTTGAATATACATATATACATAAACAAACTTTCAGATAATTAAATTATCTATAAAATGAGCCATTAATATTAGCGTTAACCCGAATATCTCGATAATTATTTGATTTTAATAATCTTAAGATGTTGATTTTCTTAAGAAAATTGATTTAAAACATGTTATAATATATATATTTTTTGTTATTTAAATGATATTTTGATGTTTAATTTCAGAGGCAAACCCGGACAGAAGTTCGCAGGGTGAATAAGAAAATTTAGCGGTGCCCTACCATTGGCTTAAGCATAAATAAATTGTTTTAATAATTGATCTAACACTGGGATCACGTCCAATAACCGGAAATTTGATCTATAATCAATGAAAAAATAATAAAAATATATTTCATTGTTGAAACAATTATCAAGACTTAAAAAACAAAAATAAAAATAAAAATATCTGATATAAATTAATTTAAAACTGAATAAAAAAACGCGACATATCCGATAGTAGATTCGGAGAGTATTTCATAATTTTTTAATATTAATAAAACTTTATTAATCTATTTGACTGATGACAACATGCCATATATTATATATCTCGTCGAAAAACACATCGGTTTTTATTACTATAATGATGTACCAGTAATTATATTATATATGGTGAAACAAGACTACAATATTAAAATAGTTCAAGTAGATAGCTGAATATAACTATCCAGTTTATTGTAATAACGATTGAGAAAGTTGATACGCGTGGAAAAAAAAAATTTCTTTTTTTTTTTTTTGAAACATTACAAATGTAATTTTTATATTTTATCACATCATATCAATAATTACAGATTTTTTCTCATAAAAAAAATGAAAAAACATTTCAATTTAAATATTTATATAAATATTATGTCTATAAAAAAAAAATGACTGGAAACAATTTTTTAAAGAATATCAAACATTTGTAAGGGTAAAAAAAAATTCGCGTATTATCTTTCAAAAACGTTAATAAAAACGATTTTAAAAAGAAATTAAATAATATAAACAGATAATAATTTGTTATAGACGATTGGTATAATTATATAGTCTATTTCAATCAATTTTGTAATATTAAATGACTGTAAACTTGCAGTAAAAACAGTCAGCAACTGGTAAAAAAATGCTAGATAATATTGTAGTTAAAAGTGTTTTCATGCGATTGTAGTAGTAAAATTGATGAATGTTAAATGAATATTATGTTGCAAACGCCGCTTGATGTCTTGTGTGTCAATTTTTTGATTGTACAATTTATATGAAGAATAATAAAATTTAAATCTATAGATGATAAGCAGATAAAAATTAATTGAAAATATTATCTTGTTTTTATAAATCAAAATATCTTGAAAACTACTAGAGATAAAAAAATTTCTCAAGAAACCTTTTTTCTAGACAATTTTATTACCTACAAAAAAGGTCCTCAGTAAAATTTGTCTAACACGCATTATTATCAAGATATCATATAAAATGTCGCGTTATATCTAAACCTATAAAAATAGTGTGTTTAAAAAAAATTATGCTATTTAAATGAAAATATCTTTTAAACCACCAACGATATTAATTTTTCTCAAGAGTTCATTTTTGTAGAGAATTTTATTATCTATAAAAAAGGTCTTTATCAAAATTTATCCAACTCTCATCCTTATCAAGATATTAGCAAGTAAGATGTTCTCGATTTCTTGAAAATACAATAGGTTTTAAACACGTGATGTACACTATTAAAATTGTCATTATCATCTGAGAGATGCAGACAAACATGCATCAAGTCTCGATGGATCGGTGTAAGAGAGGAAAGGGTAGAGCTGTCACTGGAGATATAAATTTTTTCTCTTGCCCCACCACCAGCATGTCCATGCGAAGTATCGTCATTACGAGCGACTTCACTGAGATCATGTAATAGTACTCATGGCATCTCCGCGTCAGAAGCACTATATATGTTGAATCGTGCTTATTGCGCGTTAGATTACTCAACTGTTGCATAAGAAATCACCCAAAGTGTAAAATTAAAAATAGTGTTTTAAACAAAAAAAAACAATTCTAAAATGGAATTTATTCGATTTTGGCTACTGGTACTGGCACTTCCGGCCAGTTTGGAGGCTCTGAAAATTTTGGGAGTGTTTCCACTAGCTGGAAAAAGTCATTTTATCCCCTGTGGAAAGTTAATGAAGGGTTTGGCTAAGAAAGGACATCAGGTCGACGTTGTTAGTCACTTTCCCTTGGAGAAACCCATTCCCAATTACACAGATTTTTCTATAAAAGAGAGTGTACCATTTTCAGCGGTTAATAACATGACTTACAGTGAAACTCAGGCATTTAATGGATTCAGCATGTCAAATTTCATGAAGATTACTGGGTCTGATGTTTGTGATCTTTTATCGTACAGAGTTTTGCAAAAATTTTTGCAAGTTCCAAAAAATACGTATGATGTAGTTATTGTCGAAGTAAGTTGTACATTTTTAAGAAAAAATATTTTTTAAATGAGTTAAATTTGATGAAGAAAAATATTTTTTTCTTAGAGATATAAATCTCTCGTGAATTTCGTGATTTTTGAGTGTTTTTTCGCTGATATCTCGGTAACCAAGCGAGATAACGAAAAATCTTACTTAAATTAAATAATAGAAAATTTTATTATCTAGAAAAAATATAGAGTTAAATTTTTTGATATTTTCACTCATTTTTGAGATATTTCAAAAAATCAAAATTTTAAAAAATCAATAGTAACTAAAAAAGTATGAAAATTACAAAAAATGTTTAATACATTTTTTGTAGATAATTTAATCTACAATCATTTTGCTAGAAGAATATTTTTTTTTATTTCGCATATTTATCGAGTTATCATTAAAAAACCAACGAAAAACACGATTATCCAAGAGATATCTCTTGCAAAATCTGATAAAAAAATTGTTTATAGTAAAATTATAACTTATATCATTGTTCCTCAACATGCCCTAAATTTTCAGCTATTTGGTGCTCAATGTTATCTAGCATTCGGTCAACATTTGAACGCAACTCTCGTTGGATTAGTAGTGTCGAAAATGCACGACTGGTTATACGGGTCTTTTGGAATTCCCTTTAACTCAGCTTACATTCCAAGTTTATTTTCGAGTTTCGACCAACAAATGACATTTACCGAGCGATTCAGAAATACATTACTCTCCTCAATAATAACTCCACAAGTAAACTACTACATGGAAGCTCAGCGTGAGCACGTGGACAAGTACTTCAATCGCAAAATATCGAGCATAAGTGAGCTTTACAAGGATATTTCAGTGCTGCTAGTTAACTCTCATCACAGCCTCAACGGCATTGTACCAATGCCACCAGGAGTTGTTGAAGTAGGTGGCATTCATGTGTACGATGATGACGACAATGAACAGGAATTATCTTCAGTAAGTGTTCACGACGAATAATTTTCCTTTATTGCACAATTAATTGATCACTAAAATGGCAGAATCTCAAAAATTGGCTGGACAATAGTGAGCATGGATTTGTCTATATTTCATTTGGCTCCATGCTGCGCATTGAAACATTTCCCCCGGAAATGCTAAAAGCATTCTACGACATGTTTGACGAAATAGCACCAGTTAGGGTGTTAATGAAAATAGCCAAGCCCGAAATACTTCCGAAAAAACTGCCAAAAAATGTTATGACTTCGACGTGGCTTCCGCAAGTAGCAGTACTCAGTAAGTAATCATAAATTATTTAAATTATTGATAAACATGAAATTTTTTCTACGCGTTAATTAAACGTTTCACAGAGTGTAAAATAGCTGTTATTGGTTTTTTAAAAATTTTTTTTAATTTTTTAGCAGTCATCGAAAAATTGAATTCGAAACGGAAACTTTTTAAAAAATTTTTAGAACTTAAGTAATGTATAAAGTATTATTTGAATCGTAGCCTCAATTTTCGTTATAATAGATTTTTTTATGAGGAATTAGTAGTCTTAATCATGCATTTTATTACATAACATTTTTCTAAGCCTTCTCCAAAAACAGACGATATTTTTTCTTAATAAATGCGTCATTATTTCACTGTCTAAATCCACCTACAACAGTCAATTAGTCATTTTAACTTATATTTTACTGTTATTTTTTTTCCTCCCTCAGTATAATATCCAGAAAATAATAAATAACGTGAATATTTCAGGTCATAAAAATATCCGACTCTTTATAACGCATGGAGGACTAATGGGAACGCAAGAATCCATTGCTCACGGAGTGCCCATGATAGGCATTCCAGTTTTCGGTGATCAGCATACAAATATTCACATGTACGAGAAGAAAAAAGTAGCAATTGGTCTACAACTTCAAGAAATAACATCGAAAACCTTGATAAAAGCTGTTAAAACTATTCTTCACGATCCAAATTATCGGTAAAATAATTTTCCCAAGTGTTTCAAAAAAAAAATTTTTCTATCTAAAAAAAATTTTTTTTCTCAGTAATAACGGAAAAACTCTGTCTGAAATATTTCATGATCGGCCACTGAATGCCTTGGATACTGCTATTTATTGGGTTGAATATGCGGCAAGACATGGAAAACTACTTCAATCGCCGGCAGCAAAATTGTCCTGGGTCCAGTACTATTTAATCGATGTCTATGGATCCGTTCTCGTCGCTATCTTACTACTTTTATACACGATAAAGAAGGCTACATCACTGCTGTGCCGAATGCTCTGCAGAAAATCCAAAATTGATAACTCAAAAAAAATAAAATAACATTTTTTTCAGCTTTTTCAAGCTATAAAAAAATTTATAATCATAAAAAAAAAATTTTCAACGTCTTCCAAAGTGATAAAATATTTTTTTTAGATTTTTTTCGGATAACTTCTATCAAATTTAAGTTGAAAAAATTTTTTTATGCTCTCTAAAGTGAAAAAAAAATCGTTTTTTTGTGATTTAATTTTTTTTTTGATAATTTTCATCGAATTTTACTTCAAAACAATTTTTTTAATCATCAAAAAAAAATGAAAAAAAATGAAAAAAAAATCGTTTTTTGATGATTTTTAATTTTTTTTTTTGATAATAATTATCGAATTTGACTTGAAAAAAATTTTTTTCCAAGTTTAGATCAATTAAACTAACGAGTTTTGTCGGATTAAACTGGCCTTCTTAGGGAATACACTTGAAAAGTGTGCAATTGATACGATATGGCTGGATCTGCCAGGGCAATCTGGGAGTTCAAGTGATTGCAGCGCATGTGCGGCTCTGGGAGTATCAGTGGTGCAGGGGTTAGTTGCAGAATATGTTAGTCTCTAGCTAATACACCGTGTCGAACGCGTTCTAAAATGTTCAAATCTTTGTACAGCTTAATTTACTACCAGCAATAAACTTAATTGTTAACTCTAACCAGCAAACAATACCCTTAATCATGATAATACTAGCTCATTGTCTAAGACAACTGTTATACGCGAGTAAACGACTGTCCAGGGACGCTCAAGAGATGCTTTCCTTCACCGTGTAGCTGCCAAATGCAGTGAAATTGATTTTTTGGTAATGTGTACATTTTTTAACAAGGTTACGTTCAAGGTTTTGTTTTTTCTTACGGGATTTAAGTGTAAATAAAAATTGGGTGTGTAGCGATGAATTGGAAAAAAATCGATTGCCAATGTTTTGTCATAATATTCCGATTGTAAGCATGACTTTGAT